>VMBQ01007760.1:19810-43058 GCA_007657795.1 Dreissena rostriformis | reverse complement strand
AAACTTAACATATATATACTGTCTAGATTATTATAGCGGAACATTTCTTTGTTCATCTTTGTTTTCAACTTATTTCTTGGTGTATAGTAGAAAATATATTTCATCTAGGATGTTTATTTTTTATTTTTTTTATCTTTTCAGCTTATTTGTTGGTGTATAGTAGAAAATATCTTTGTTCATTTTTGTTTTCAACTTATTTCTTGGTGTAAAGTAGAAAATATCTTTCATCTAGCATGATTACACCAATTCAATGTCTTAAGACAGTAACCAAGTGGACAGGCTCACAAAATATTACAATTTACTTAACTCTCCTTTTGTATGAGTATTAACATATGTACTCTAAATATAAAAGGGCTAAATAAAAAAGACAAACGCACTAAAATTTTCAAATGGTTAGACGAAAAAAAAAAAAATATGTCTTTTACAGGAAAGTCACCTAACACATACCTTAGCACAAACATTGAAAAGTGAATGGGACGGGGATATTTATCCTAGCGGACAACATACAAATAAACAAGGCATCGCTTTTCTGATCAAAAGTAATACAGGAATAACAGTGGATAACTTCAACGAAATAATAATTGGCAGACAAGCAAGTATAGATATAAAACTACACGAAACACAATTAACATTAATAAACGTTTACGGCCCGAACATAGATGAATCCAAATTTTACGTAACATTACAATCCTATATAATAAATAGCCAAGATAAAAACATTTAGTCGGAGGTGATTTCAATATTGTTCTAAACCCATTATTAGATAAAAGAAATGGAAATCTTTATACTCACTCAAAAAATAGAAACATTTTGAATAACATAAATGAAAACTACAATTTAATAGACATATGGCGTACAGTTAATCCGAATGAAAGAAAATTCTCCTGGCACTCAAACACAAACCAACAATATTTTGCAGATTATACTATTTTTTAATATCTGAGTCACTTTGCAATATTATNATCATTAAATAAAACAAAGTAGAAATGTACTACAATACATATTTTTGATACTCAACCTACATTTATAATGATTTTCATTGATGTATTGGTCTCTATGGTTCATTTTAATTTATCTTGACAAAAATAAGTAGAAATGTACCTCAATAAATATTTATTATACCCAACCTATATTTACAGTGATTTTCATTGATTTATTGATCTCTTTGATTCATATTAATGTTTTTGTTTAGTAAGAAAATGTCAGTTCCTTATTTGATTTGAATAAAGTATAAGGAACCAGTTCCTTATTCCTTATTCAAACCGAATAAGGAACTAGGTTGTCATTAAATAAAACAAAGTAGAAATGTACTGCAATTAATATGTTTGATACCCAACCAACATTAACAATGACTTTCGTTGATTTATTTTTCTCGTTGGTTCATTTTGATTTATTATTTATAGTAAGTACATTCCAGTTACTTATTCGATTTCAAAAAGGAATAAGGAACCAGTTCCTTATTCCTTATTCGAACTGAATAAGGAACTAAGTAGAAATGTAATGCAATAGGTATTTTTTAATATCCAAACTATGTATATACATGTATATAATGATATTCATTTATATGTTGAACACTTTTGATCAATTTCATTGATGTTTAAGTAAGAAAATGCAAGTTCCTTATTCGGCTTGAATAAGAAATTAGGAACTGGTCCCCTTTTCCTTATTCGGCCGCGAAAAAGGAAATGGAGTTTAAATGAAAACAAATATTTGGAAATGTACTAGATTGCATTTTTATATCACATAAATGTTAAATAAGTATACAGGCTTAAGGTTTGGTTGATTTGAGGTTAGAATTCGAAGTAGAAAATAACCGGCTCGGATTATACAAGAAATCCTATTTAAACGCTAAGAAGAAACATGAATCTGTATCGGTATACATAAATTAAATTTATTCATGTTACATGTATTTTGTTTTGATTTAATTAAGAATTGTTTGAATTATTTTTCTGTAAAACCTTAGTCAAATATGTTAAGCGTGAATAAGGAATAAGGAAATGTTCCTTATTCCTTATTCGAATAAGGAATTGTGAATAAGGAATAAGGAACTATTCCTTATTCCTTATTCGAATAAGGAATAAGGAACTAGGAAAAATGAGCCAACTTACTCTCCATTACTTAATTTGCTCGTTTTTAGATTAAACCATGACATTAAATTACCATTAGAAAAAAAGGTTGAGGATTTTCCTAAAAGGGAGGCAGAGTGGACTACTGAACCATACAAGTGATTTTATCATTTAATGTAATAATTTAATAAATCGGGGGAATTTCTTAGTTTAAGACTTGTACTTTAGTAACATCTGATCATTTGCCAAATTGCCACAGATTATTTGACAAACTATATTAAATTGCAACAGATTTTCACATTTGTTGTGTTGACCATCCTAACGGGGAAACCAAAAAGAAGCAGGGTGCAGCACCCATACTAGATCTTTCCCTTATCATTACAATGTCCGTTTGCCAAGGTAAAAATGTCAAAGATTTCCTCACATCATTTTGATTTCATGGGATGACTAAGAGGAGGAGAAGCTGACAACCACTGATCTACTGAGGATCATCAGCCATATCAATGCCCTGGGACCATCCACGGCGGTCCACCAAATGCTCGACGACGACGAGTTTTGAACGATGTGAATGACTGATATTGTTGAAATGTCACATTAAATTTTACTGTGTCATAAATGTATCTCATTTTTATTAGAAATGAAATTAAATCGGCATGCGGAAACGTTGAAAGATACTAATGTGTCGTATTTATATTGTGCTGTGTCATAAATGTATCTTAATAATATGTGACTACGCCCTTATTATTTTTTTTATGACATGAAAGATTCAAATATGTCCTATATATATTGTATCCATGTTTTACTTGTTGCTTATTTATAATATATGGTAAATAAAACGGATTACAAAGTCAATCAGTTATTATTTTTTTATTCAACGGATTTGTTCAGGCAAAAAATGATTTCATTTATTTTGGCCGTAAATCCCATTGTTCCAATACAGTAGCCAGGTGCCTGTGTGTTAAGCTGAAAAGATAGTGATCATCACAGCAGCTTGCTATTACACAGTGTATTCATTCTGCTGGCGTTGTGTTAGATGCCATTTTTATCAGTTTTTAATTATGTGTAATTTAGTTCGCATCTCTTCGCTTAACTCAACGTTCAATGGCACGCGCACTTAACAAAATTATAAAACATAACGCGTATCATTATTTTACTTTTTATTANAATCATTAATTAGTTTGAAAATATTTTTGTTCTCTAATTTCAGGTTTTAAATATGTCCATCAGTAATAAAATATATGTGTTGTGAATGTAATGTTAATGTTATTATTTCTCATATCACTTGTTAAACTCCGTCATTAAAATACATAAACATTTACTTAATTTTATGTTTTAATTAGCACGAGTTTTTGGAGAGAAAATAATAACTGTGAGATTTCTGGGTCGTGGGCGGCGGCATTGGACAAACTGATTTCCTGAAAAATGAGAATGAGACAAAAATCGAGCATTTATATCAACATGAAAGTTCCCCCAAAACGCACCATATTAATTGTTATTGCATTTTTTTTCGGAACCACGGGAGAGGACAACCCTCTCAAACGAACCCCTTTATGTTCCCAGTACAAAAACTGGACCGCCCCTCCAATGTTTGGAGGTTATCTACGCCCCTGTAAATTCAACCGATTACATCGATCTCTATTGTTCAGCGCATGAATAAACCGTTTTTTTCACGCGCGGAATCTAAACTCGAGCGAGGAAAGAATATTAAATTGATATGAAAATTGTAAGTATTAGCTTGTTTTTATTGACGTTATTTGCAATATTTGTTGTAAGTAATATAAAATTACGCATTATTTTGAAGCAATTGTCTTTATTTATGCGTGGGTTTAATCGAAAAACCTGTAGCTTTCTAAAAAAGGATTTGTTTATTGATTCAAACACGGACTCTAGATTACACGGATAAGAAACGGGACCCTTACGCCAAATATCTTGTTGTGTCTAAGTCACGTGACCGTGTCGTAACTATCGATCTTTTATCGAAGCGCCGAGGTTATACATTTGATGTACCCACTCACGTCTTTTGTTACATTATAGTTTCATTTCTAGGCCGATTTTGACAAATTATATATCATTAGAAAGCTTGATTACACTGGACTTCAATTTAGAAACACTTTCGTTTCCATGACAAACATTCACAGTGTAAATGTATAATAAATATAAGTATTTTGTTTCTGTAGCGTATTCTGCATTGTATATGGGCATAAACATTATATTAATATCTACTAATTATATGATGTCGGTCTTTAATTGTTATTTGTCATTTTCGCAATTGTTATCTCTTTTCTCCATTGTCCACCATCTTGGAACAATGGCCTATGCAATGGTGCATAGCAAAGTTCAATCTTACATCTATTGTCTGATTAAAAGGTCTTTTGTGGGAAGGACGGATATTCAGTGGTCTCAAAGAAGGGCAAAAGTCCAGGAATAAACTGACGTTGACAATGTAAATAAAAACAAAACCAATGAACAAGTATTTTTTTTCAGGTGTTTCTGGTCAACTTAAATAAAGGTCACCTGGTAGAAGTAGACGGGAAGCCAATTCAACATTCTGTTCAACTGAATCACAGGGACGTGTTCTCCATCATTGATAGGTTATTTCGCCTGGAATTCCCAACCACATCTCCTCAGAAGATGCTGAATACCCCATCATCCACTCCGAAGGTAATCATTGTTGCTTTGATGTGTTTTTTTAAAGGAAAATGAATGTTATACCAAATAAAAAGTCATGATAATACTATAAAAATGTTACATTTTTGCTTTAATCAGGACTTAAATCTTCTTAACCTTATAAAGGCCCCTTCCACAAGAAAATTTAAACTTATGCAAATTTCCCAAAATGTCCTCCTGTTTTTTTTCTCTTCTTTGATACACTGTTTCTCTTACTTGGAAGGCTAGGCCTTTACCCCATAGCAAGAGAAAAGTCCTGTTGCCCCATTTGCTGTCAAACACNCAATCTCATCTTAGTCATATATTGGAAACTGCCTTACCCGTTGCGGATGTTTTTAACGGTACTGGTACCACCCTTGAACAGTACTTGAAGCTGGTCACTTTTTCTTTCTTCTCACCGTTAATGGTGATTTCTGCGGTGGTATTGGTCGTGCTCTTCACCATGATCTTCGACTTCTCCGTGCTGACCTCCATCTCGTATGTCCCTGCTCTTCCATAGAGTCTGTTGATGAGATATTGAAGTTCACTGCTGGTGCCACCCATGAGGTCAATGTCATCATTGAATCTCAAGTTAGAGATTAGTCTTCCAACAACTGAGATAGAGGTGTGGTGGTCATGGAGAGTCTCCTGCATCATCTTCTCGGGCAAAAGGTTGAGCAGGACGGGAGAGAACAGCAGACATCCCTGACGGACGCCCACTGATGTCTTGCAGAAGTCCCCCTTCTGTCCGTTGAAAATAACTGCGCTGCTGGCGTTTCCGTAGTTTTCTTGAATGACTTTCACCATCGTCGATGTTGAATCCTCTCATTACATGCCATAGGCCATCATGCCACACGCGATCAAAAGCGTTCTTAAAGTCAACGAAGTTGTGGAAGAGCTCACGTTGGTGCTGCGGGTGTTTCTGTATGATGATTCTGCAGTTGAAGATCTGTTCCACTGTGCTCCGCCCAGCTCTGAATCCAGTCTGCTCTTCGGCCAGCAATTCTTACTTTTCAATCAATTAAGGATGATGCGAAGCGTGACTTTGCTGGGATGCCTGATGCCGCTAATAGTGCGGTAATTCTCGCACAACTTAAGAGTGCCATTTTTCTTAGAAAATTATATTACATTTTACGAAAAGGTCATTTTACTGCATATTAATAATAAATATACGTGCACATTTTCAAACTTTCACAAGGGGATATTTTCCTTAGACATGTTACATAAGACAGTTAAACGAGGTGTTATTTCCAAACTGATCGGTGAACCTTGTTGATCGTCATTAATTTGACACAGAACAAGTTTTACTCTTTTCTGATATACTTCGCCTTCATAGGCTTTTTCAAAGTTTGTTTTTTACAAATTGACTACATTTTCTTTATGTTCTGTGTCAATTTACTTTTATCCCTACTGTATACGAAACTGGTCATTAATTTGGTCGTTACGTTTTGCAAGACATTTTATTTTGACGTCATAACGTTATCTTGATTTTGACGCTGTTGCTTAGATACTTACAGAAGAGAGTCTTGCAAGTCTAAACATTTGGCGACTTTGAAGAATTTGCAAATAAAATAGAGTGGTAGCAAATGCCATATTGACCATGACACGTTACAAGTAAGTGCCTTTGAAGAATCACGTTGAAAGATTCCTTTACGAATAAATGCATACATGTATTTAGGTTGAAAAAAAAACCCGCTGCTCAATCATTAGACTAGACCACAACATAACTCTAAGAAATGTATATGTACGAAATGTATAGTATGAGCATTGTGTGTAACCGACAGTATATATAATACAGCTTAAGTGAGAAAATAACGAGCATTTTCTTTGGTTATTTTCATTATTCGTGCTTTAAGGTACACAGTGCATCGTGCTCCTCCGTCGAGTCTAAGCATGCAATTCCGCAAATCCACGTGGAAACTGCTGGGCGCATCGGTGTACTACGGAACGCTCATCCAAATTGGAACCGTACAGGCGAAGGCCTTGCTGTGCCGCCTTTGCAGACTCTACTTCCGCAACATCAAAACCGGTGAATTCTGGCTGTTGCTTGGCGGCCTTATAGTGCTGTTCAGTTTATTGAACATTCTGCTGGCCGCCGCAGTCCGCCGCTGTATATCCGGTGGAACTCCGGTCGCTTCCGCCAAAGAGCGCATGTGGTACTGCGGGAACAGCGTTGCAAAGGTCACGAGGTCCGGCGCAGTGTATGGATACATGTGAACTCTTTTTATGCAGAAATATTAACAATAATTTACTAAAATTTACTCGTTTTCTTTAATATTTCACAAAATAGTACAATGTCTCACTAAAAATAAAGCATATAATTTCCGATGTCTTTTTTATGTCGATGTTTTATCTTTTTATTATTCATGGACCTTAATATGAAGCGTGATTCCAATTCGTCTTTAATATTTCAGAACAATGGCTGAATCAACCCACCTAAACTATCTACACGCATTTTCGCGTTTTGTCTCTAAACAATATGTATCTCTTAACTATATACACGCATTTTCGCGTTTTATCTCTAGCATATCTACACGCATTTTCGCGTGTTATCTCTACACTTACTACACGAATTTTCACGTTTTATTTCTAAACTATACGTATCTCTAAACTATCTACACGCATTTTCGCGTTTTATCTCTTAACTATCTACACACATTTTAGCGTTTTATCTCTAAACTCTCTACACGCATTTTCGCGTTCTAAGTCGTAAAACGTTGTTTGTTTTCGCTAATCGGACTGATCCTGACTTATCGTGCCGACCCTAAACTTATGTTTGATACAACATATCGAGTGTACGGCTGAACTATGAAGCAAAACGCGTTTCCAATCATGCTTGCCACTCGGTCATATTGGCTGCATGAAATGCTACATATAGACAGAGATTTGCACATAGATTTGGAAGTTACTTGTCATAGATCATCTTTATTGCAGTATGAAATAAGTCATGTGTCGTTTAAAACAGTTAATGAAAAACTGTTTTGCCCCAAAGCCGTCATGTTTTTTCTGTATTAAATGTTAGGTACGATCCAATCAGCAGACGTACGATTCAAATAATTTAATGACATAAAAGTGTTTTGGATACTGTATGAGCTTTGTTCGCGTATTTATGTCAGTTTGTAGGTCTACATACTACAACATCGTTGGTATAGTGTAGAAACAAGCAAAATCGTAGAATTGATATCCCCCGCAACATATATTTTGTTTAAGGATGGGTGCAAATCGGACGGATGAACGTACTACTATACAAAGGGCCATTATTCCGTTATTAACAGATGGTGTACAATGCCATTTGGCGTGCATCATCCTCTCATCCATATATATACTCATACCAAGTTTCAATGAAATCCGCCAAAGCACTTCCAAGATATTGCTCCGGACACAAGTGTTCCGGGCGGACGGACGGATGGACGGACGGACAGACGGACAACGCCAAAACAATATCCCTCCGCCTCTGGCGGGGGATAATCATGCAGATCAAATATAAATGTAGATATGTACTCTTGTAATGTACCGTAGACCAATTAGAATTTATCTCGAGCACATCGCGCGCATTTTACTCTGGTTTCAATAACTTGCAACAGAATATTGTCCCCGTTGCTGTAATCGTTATAAACAGCCAATGTATGTCTTTATTCGTCATGTTTCAAGAATTTTACGATACCTTTCATCACTTTGATTTTCATGTAATTTCCAGGTGTTAACGCTTTGCGTTAGATTTTTGTGCGCAAACTATTAACTAAGAGAAACCGGGTGACCATAGAAGGCTAACCGGAGTTAGCTCATCATCAGTTAGCTCATATACCACCCTGCGTATGGTTCAGTATTCGTTCAGTATGTATTCAGTTCTAGATCTAACAAGGCTTGTCACCATAGGATGACATATCCCCCTTTTTTCCACATTTTTCGAAACCTAAACGCAAAACCTTAACACAAAGTGTGACGGAATTTCAGACGGACAGTGCAATCACTATATGCCCACCTTCTGGGGCATAAAAACAGTCATACCTACTAAAACCAACAACACAAAAGAACATGTAATATTAAAGTATTTTATTATTATATTAATAATAATTTTGCATCGGTATACGGAATGATATATATACAATGACTAAGCAATCCTAAATATTTACATTCAAGCACATTTTTTAAAAAGAAGACATAAAACTATTCTTTACAAAAATAATATACTTTCTTAAGACAACAATGTGACATGGCCACATTTTCTACACACACACACACATGAATATATTGCAGTTTAATAGTAAAAGACATGGGTTAACAAAAATAAGCAAGTAACCCTTATGTATGATTAACATGACCTGATCTACTAACCCCTGATAATGTTCTTCTTTTATCGAATACTTATTTTTCATTTAAATAATTTGCCAACTTAACCCTGACAGTGCTGAAATGGGATATCCAGGATAAAACTTGCAAATTGAAACCCAAATAACCCATTTGATATATGAAAAAGAATGCTAAATAACATTACCTCGTTTCAGATTACGTTTGAATATGAAACCTATACTGTATGTTTTATAGTATTTTCTGGTAGTATAAGTAATAACCTATACAATAATGTGTCTACCATTTGCATCTGCAACAGTTGTTATAAAACATATAAACTGGCAATTGCTATAAGGAGGTACAAGTTTGTTGGTAAACCTATCACATTTTCATCTTAATTTAGCAGATTCAATTCTGTTTAAATGTTAAACCTATTTTGATTTCAACACCAGTGCTATGTACTTACATTTGCTAGTAAAAAAAGTATTCTACATGTACTTGGTAAACGAAAAAAAGGCTTTTTGCCCACAAATGAAGAAAATATTTAAAGAGACATACAAATGTAACAAAAATCAACTTAACATACAGTATTGCAAGATATAGAACATGGCTGTTGCCATTAAAATGCTTTATGAGGTGATACGAATGCGTATGTACATACACAAAATCTATACAACGTTCAAGAACATATCTAATGTAAGCATTTTACAAAATACATTCACATCAAGAGATGTTTGATCAGTTGAGTCTCGTTCTGGCAAAACAGGGCTTAATGCATGTACATTAAGTGTCGTCCCAGATTTGCCTGTGAAGCGCGCATGGGCTTATCAGGGACCACACTTTTGGCTTTTATTTTTCGTTTCAAGTGTCTTCTTTGTGAAAATCCAGTTAAGCCGGAAAAGTGTCATCCCTGTAGCTTATCTGGGAAGACACTTTACGTACATGAATTAAGCCCCGTTTTTCCATAACGCAGCTCATTTATCTCTAAACATATGAAGATGATAGAGCTGAAGGTTCCAGTAATACTTATGTTGATAGTGATTTTGAAATGAAACTTGCAGTTATTGGTGACAGTTTAAAACTGGGTGTGTTCTGAGACTATTGATCCTAATGTCTCTTTTGGAAAAAAAAGTATCATTTGAAAAAACGTCACAAAATAAGGACTTATTTTGTTTAAATTGCCTCTTGTTGTTGTGAAGTAAGTGTTAAATGTTATAGTTTACCACATGGCTCATAATTAATGGCCTTCATACATGCATTGTTCATGATTTTTTTAAGAGATTAAAATCGTTGAAGTTTTTTTTAAATTATACAACAGATTTGCTGTTGACACACATCACAATTGTGAAAGTGGTAATTTACACCTGAAGTTTAGTCATTGTTGTAATATTACAGCAATGAAAGACAGATTTGCTTGCAATATCTTCCTGATTCGAAATTTGAGAAAAAGATACCGTCATTAACACTCTTAAAGTGTTACAAAATGGTCCCACAGTAAAATCTGATATGTTGGTTGTAAAAAAATATATAAAACAGAGAAGTAAAAATTAAATAATCATATCAACAGAACAACCTAACACTACATCATTTTATAAAACAAATTAAAATGATAAACACATAACCTGATTTTTTCAATAACCTACATGGAAGGTCATTCTACAAGGCTGCAATGTTTGCAGCCAACGTTTGTTAGTTAAATGTGCGAGAATTGTAAATTGCAAAATATTAATTGTAAAACTTTGGATGAGGAGAATATCCATCAGCTAGTTTGGAAAACATGACAGTGCAAGAACATAGCTCGTTTTTAAGCAGGGTCATGAGAAAAGGGATCTTATGCCATATGCGGCCAGCATAGCTCCAGACAAGCCTGCACACTTGCGCAGGCTGGTCAGGAGTTATGCAGGCTGCATATGACACAAGACCCATTTTATCACGACGGGGCCAATTTATGGTTAGGAATGCTACATTTGGAAGTCATGTAAGAACAGAGGTGATTTCTTAGATACTGTAATTAATAAAACACTGTGAAACATGTAGCTTTCTGTCCATGCTTTGAATTTCAATGGACATATTTTCGAAGTTATCAACGATACTCCAAGAAATATAGTCTAGACATTAGCTCGGATGGCTTGAAAGATACAAACATGATTATCTAAAATGAACTAAAATCAAGAATGTTACAAAGTACATGTAAAAGCAAACAAAAATGACACCTACTGCATGGATAATGACAAAGTTTGATTTTAAGCATAACTCAAATGCAACCTATATCAGTCTATGGTGTAATGGATAAATACTTTTTGTAAATAATGTTGCTTTAATGTTGAAAAGACACCGGATATCTACTTTTATTTTTAAAGCGTAAATAATTTTCATAAATATATTTTTAAACGTCATATTGTTTTTGACCGATTTTTTGTCATTCAAAAGGACTAATATTTTAACATCCCAATAAAATACCTGCCTAGTATTTAAAATCAGCTTTACGATAAATGAATCCAAAAAACCTTTTATAGTCATTCCCTCTTGATATAGGAAAATCAAAGTTCAAAACCTTCATTAGCAGTATACCGCCAACAATTTTTCTTACTCATATTTTGGTACATTATACTATTTGGAAATAAAATGTCTATTTACATTATTTACATGAAATTGCAAGCTCCCTTGCAACGCACAATATAAACAATTTAACGTAGTTTTCTTCTACAGCAAAAACTAAATATATCCAACCCCAAACGTTTTCTAAGTACTATTCTATGTCGGAAGACCACTCACCAACAAGAATGGAATGGGCAGTAAATTATAACAGTTACTATGAACATTTTGATTACCAGTATTAAAAATGTATAGAACACTGCTGGAAGCTTTGCTTACCCTCAATATTTCACATACATGTCTTATTCACTTAATTTAAAGGCCATACATTTTAAACCAAAAAAAATCTTAAAACAGTCTCCTATCTAATTATTCATTGTCTACACACAAAAATGAATCATGAAAATATAATATTTATGAACTTAAACTTCCATTACAAAATGGAACTTAAAAAAGAAGTAAGCATTCAAAGCTACTTAGCATGAAACACTGGGTATTTCTGTTTCAGACATATCATCATGAACACAATATTTAATGCATTTTAAATATTCTTGAAGATAACATGTGACGAGAAAATTATAATTACATTTTTCAATGAAAGAACTGGAATGTTTTGCGATGATGACTTTTGGACAACAAATGGAAAAGGGAAACTATACAACAATATTCATAATGGCAGGTACAATTAGATATGTGTAATACAATGATTAAGTGAACATTTTGTGATAATTGACAAATTCGGTCACAATAAATGAACGAAAAAATCAAATTTATTTAAAATAAACAACCTTCTTGTGTGTGTTAAATCAGTTGTTATATAAGTCCTGCTACTAAGTAACACCGCTTAATAATATTTTGAACAAAAGGTCTCTGCAATGTGACACTTTCCTAGCAACTATTTCAGGAAACTAGCGCAAGTGTAAAGCAATAACTGCATATCTAGCACACAAATAAACTCTTGTAGCTATGACAACATGAAATGACCATCAGTCTGCAGATAACTAAAATCAGTGGTCAGATCTTCAACCAGTCAAATCATTATGACGACAGAAAACAATTCACATCAACTCCATCGTTAGGCCTTTAACAACTCACACAAATGTGCAAAGGTTCATTAATTCAACAAACTTGGACACTAATTAATAGAAGTAGGTAAAACATACAAAAATGTCATAAAAACTGTTTTAGATCTTGTGTCACATTCAGTTAAAACAATGTCAACATAAAGTTCCCGCTCATGTCCGCTACACACGAGGCAGACTTCCGAGGTTGATATCAGCGTACTGTGTGCCGCTGCTGTTGCTATCGTACAGCTGTATCGGTCGTCGACTGCCCGGCTTGTTGTCAAACTGCAGATCTATGTAGGTCAAGCCATCGTCACGTTGTTTAATGTGGTCTGTACTGTCGAACGACTGAAAAAGGCAAGGTCATGTGTACATGTATAATGCAGAAGTGGTGCAGACTTTCTGAATATATTATCCATTATAATCTCCAACAAACACTATAAAATATGTGACTAAAGATTCATCCCTTTAAAATTCTGTAATATTTGTTAAATGAAAAAAATAAAATACTTATTTCTAAAACGAATGATGATTAAGTTACCATTACTTTGAGATTTAAAACATAGTCATGTATGTAAAAAACCTAGACCAGAATCCTAACAACGAAAATATACCAAAAATCATTTTTCAAGCAGCTAGAAATAGTCATTGAAATCATCAATTTGAACAAACAAGAGTTTTCAAGATAAAAACTGAGGTTTAATTTTTTTACAACACCACCATATAAATCTGAGAGTATTTAAGCAATCTTGGTTCAAATCTGACAATTGCAGATGGAATGGGGTTGTTCCATTTTTTTTTGTATGTCAGGTGAAACTAGCAGTACTTACGTTGTTGAAGCTGGAGTTAAGAGCCATGTTGTTGCGCAGGTTGTTCTCCGACGAGACCAGGTCCGGCCTGTTACCAAATGTATTAAGACCTTGATTACTGAAAACACGGGGAGGGGAGGGTCATACTAACACATGTCCAATTAATTATGATTTAAATGTATAGCTGTATAGTAGCGGTATAGTATTAGCCACGTCATGAGAAAATGGGTTTTATGCCATATGTGACATTTCTAACCCAAGACCTGCCGGCACAATTTCTCAGGCTGGTCAGGAGCTAAGCTTTCTGCTATTNTTTGATTCAAAATGTCAGTAGAGTTTGTAATCAAACTTAAAACCATCTTAATTTCCCAAATTTCAATCAAACATTTGATCACACAATGGAAAAAGGCCCGAAGGGTGATGTTAGCATAGAAGAGGGGTTTAAATAGACATGGAAAGGGCAAAAGCAAGCAAGCAATGTCATACAAAACACAACAGATTACTTTCATACAAACAAAATTATAATATTTGCTGTCTAAAAAAACACCAAAGCTATATACTATTTAATGTTAATATCATTCTTTGGTACCTAATAACTTAGTTTGATGTAAAGGCATTTTACTTTCACTATATCAGTGTTTCTTTCAAAATAGAGCTACAAAAAGCATTATATTCTAAGACTTCAGCAAAGATACAACCGCTAGTATACATTTCTTTCAATATGCTATAACTGATGTTTTTATTGGAGGACAAAGTCAAAATGGCTTCTACTCACTTTCTTGGTTTCTCTGGTGGTTCTGAAAAAAATCACACAAAAAAAATATTATAGAAACATGCCATTACTAAAACTACTTGCACAGCTATCATTTACTGTTGATTAAGGTAATCTTCTATAAGTCATTTTTTAATTTGAAGAAAATCACCTGAAAAAAAGAATTCATTAAAAGCAAGGTATGGACAAGATATGAAATGAATCAAATGAAATACACTTTATATAGAAAACAAGCGTTTCTTGAATAATTAAATGACAAATATGACCAAGTAACAGCAGAAAAGTTGTAGTCTTATATAGACACTTTATAACCATATTAAGTAATGTAAGAACAAATTAGCCTGTTAGGGATATTGCTTGAAAAGTGGGGTTCAAATTCATGACCTTCCTTTCATAATATACACACACAATCATGTTTAAATGAGCCTTGCTCTGTGAAAAGGGGGTTTAAAGCATGTGCGTAAAGTGTTATCCCAGATTAGCCTGTTCAGTCCAGTCTAATCAGGGACAACACTTTTAAGTTTTAACTGGATTTTCTTCAAGAAGTCTTCCTTTAAACAAAAAATACAATAAAAGTGGAAAGTGTCATCCCTGATAAGTCTGTGAGGACTTCACAGGCTAATCTTGGACAACACTTTACGCACATGAAATTAAACCCCCTTTTCACGGAGAGGCTCAAATAATTTTGACTAGACTTTTGAGTGGTACACCAAGAAAACAATATTATTCTTCTAACGCAAATTATCTTTGATTTTCTTGTGTCCGCTCAACCACAAAATTAAATGTGCAACAAACGTTCACCTCCAAATTCTTAGATCAGACATTATATAAACAAGGCTTGTCACCATAGGATGACATATGCCCCCTTTTTCCACATTTTTCTAACCCTAAACGCAAAGTGTTTTTCCACATTTTCGAAACCTAAACGCAAATTGTGACGGAATCTCAGACGGACAGACGGACAGTGCGATCACTATATGCCCACCTTCAGGGGCATAAAAATCCAAAATTTTAAGATCCAACAAATAGGCCTACTATCACAAATCAGCAAAACTTCATGACATTTAAATAAAATTAAATCAACAGTTACTTGAATTTACTAAATAAAAGTGCAGATAGCTCACATTTTGTGCAACACTGCAACTTTCAACAAGCCAATGAGTTTTCATTCAAATGTCCGAACATTTACGCACCTTCAATCTCCTTGGCTTTTTTGTTCTTGCGGATACAGCACACAACGACAATGATGATGATGATAAGGATAGCACCAAGACATCCTCCAACGATACCCCCTATCATGGCTGCATTGTTAGTATCTAAAATAAAAACCAGTTGTAATAATTTCACTCTTCATTTAAATATGTTACCATAATCTCCTTTAAAGATCGTATTATTATTTTCATTTGTATTTAAATTATATTAAGTGCAGTTTTGAGTGCTTTCAATTTTGTTTTCTGATTATCAATAAAATCAAGAAACCTTTCTTTATCTTGAATCCATTTTAATTATATTTGAAATAAATAGAGAACATTGTACTTACTGGTAAATTAGCCAACATTTTAATCATATATATCTATGAATTTCTTGTTTCTTCAAAATACGACTGTTGTTTTATTATTGTGCCTACAACTTGAGGTGAACATGCAATAACTATACAAACGCATTGACATTACAAGTTAATCACCACCATACGGACCTATGTTTATGATGCGATGTACTGGTACATTTATTGTCAGTTCTGGTACATTTATTGTCAGTTCAAGCCAAGAGCTCTTGACCCCACCTTGCTGTGGATTGGCAGTACAATGCATGTATGAATTCCACAATTTCTTATGAAACTCGTGGCATTGTCATGCGATCTCAAAATCATGCATTTGTTCTGCAGTCTGCACGAACTGAGGGAGGCTATTAATTGACAATTTTATTTTGTTTATTGACATAATTATGTAAGATTATTAAATTTTGAAACTGTATATTTACCTCCATTGCCTGGACCTTTATTTGCATCCGTCGCTGGTTTGTCTGTCGGGGCTTTGGAACCTGAGGTGGAAGCGGTTGTGATTGTTGTGGGCGCGGGCGTCGTCCTTTCCACTACCAACAGATAGACAGATCACCCTAGATGCCAAGGCCTTACTGAATGTAGTGGTTACCATGGTAACCACGTCTTAATGTTGGAATTAGGCTGTATTGTGTTTTTGTGAATATCTTTTATGAGTGCGTGCATGAGTGCTTGCTTCACATTAATACCCAGAGATTGACATTTAACAATTACCCAACACTTAAAAATTATTTTATTGCATTTCAATAAAATATCAGGTCTGTAACAATTTATGCAAGATTAATTATAATAGAATCAATACATAAATTGAGTTTTTTTATTCAGGGCAATTTATAAACAGACATCGCAGTGTTTCAAAATTCATTCAATGTCCAACATGATTCCGGTCAATTTAGTAATTGGTTTATACCTTAATTAAATAGAATAAGTATAAAAAATAATAAATATGGAAAACGTGAGTGAAAATATAGGGAAGTACATTTCCAACGTTATCAATTTTAATTATTGTATTAGTATCACAAAAAATCTAAAAAGTAGTTAAAAGTATTGTCCCAGAATTTGATGGGTCAATAGAAAAATAACAATATTTATTTTGTGTTAAACAAGGCTTGTCACCGTAGGATGACATGTGCCCCCTTTTCCCACATTTTTCGAAACCTTAACGCAAAACCTAAACGCAAAGTGTGACGGAATTTCAGACTGGAACGGACGGACAGTGTGATCACTACATGCCACCCTACAGGGGGGCATAAAAATGGACAATATATCACATAGGTGTAATGCTGTATTAACCGTGTATGCCTCATGATTTGGATTTCTTAAGTCTGATTACTACTCCGGAAGCATTAACATGACCTTTCTCTACAACTAACAACTGAAAAATGGACTCTTCGTGTGCCTAAATGAGCCTCAGGTTTTCAACAAAATGGAAATAAAAATCTTTCAAAATAGAAAAAAGATGCAAAAAATTACCCATCCCAGGGCTGTGGAGGAATCTCCCAATCAGATTTACAGCCATAAAAGATTTATGGATTTTAAATAAAGCGCAGTAAGACCATATGACATTATTCCAACCTTGGTTCTAATGGCAATTTACCTATAGATTTGTTGGTTCAGTCTCTTAGTAAAATGTGCAAAATGAGATCATGTGTGTTGTTGTACATAAAATAAAATATTGAAATGAAGATTGGGTGATGGGGATCATAATACAAAGCAGGGGGGTGAAGATGAAGATAAAGATGATGCAAACTAGCTCAGGACATGCATTTATACTTGTTCATGCAATAACCCAAAATGTTACATAATTAAATCACAGTTACCATAGAAATACTCTGGAAGCAAATAAAACATAATGAACAGGCAAAGAGAAAAATGCCCATTTAAAAAAGATTCCTCTATTAAATAAGCAATCACAACATACTTCATTTTCCGAAAACATATTTAAACATGCATTCTATAGTAAACATGCAAAATTTTGTAACCTTATCTAAGTATACTACATTTGTGTACCTAAATTGTTTCAAAGAGGGTATAATTACACAAAAATTACAGTTTTAATTTCTCATAACAAACAATGAGATAGCACATACTGTAGGGTGTTTACGCAATCGTTAGACACTGTTTTCCACATTTGCAATTTTCAAGGAAACATTTTGACATTGGTTAGTACATCTAATTGAAGAAAAAAGGCTGGTTAGACTTGTTATAGGGAAAAGACTGACATTATTGATCCTTGTTGCTAGCCCTTGTCATTTCGAGCAAGACACATTAGTATCTTTCCCCTTCCTGTCATATTTTCATGGTGTACAACAACCCTCAAGTCATGAGCAAGACAAATTAGTATCTTTCCCCTTCCTGTCTTATTTTCATGTTGTACAACAACCCTCCAGTCATTTTCTTATGCACAAAACTGTCACATCATGATTACCCCTCTGGTGCCCCTTTACAACCAAGCGTGCGCCGTGTCACATGGTAGGCTGGTTTTCAATACACCTTTCTGTACAACAAAGGCTAGATGGACTGTGCACACTCAATTGGGAGTTAAATAACCTCCCCATCTATATTAGAGTGTTGTATTTAATGCTACAGTAAATAGAACCAGTCAGCTGTTAAAATATTATGTTTTAAATATGATACAGCTTTATAAATGCTAAATTAAATTTATTCAGCCAGCTGTTAAAGTATCATGTACAGAATATGTTACAAATAGACCATTAGTCTTTGTCAACAACATTTTGAATGTAGTGCCCATTTTATATTAGTTAACCAGAAGCATAGCCCTTGCTAAATCCATGTTTAGCCTTGTGCAAACATTAAAAACTGCTTTATCATAATGTCACAAGTGTTTTTTAACCTCTTTCAAGGATTCAATAATATTGCTTACACTGACGGCCCTGATGTTAGAACATTACCTGAGCATACAACTGAAGCTATCAGTAAATTAAATATCGGACCTCGCACAATTAATACCTTTCCAAGGGGTAAATACTTAAGTAAAGCTTTAACCAACATGTTTTAAGCATTCAAACCAAGGCCATGAATTATTCAATGACATCTGAAATTCTGAATACATCGGAAACTGACACCAACCATTAAATTGGGTGTTACCCCAAAAAAGTCACCGCTTATTATCATCCTGTGAGATTGGTTTACACTTGGGGTTGCCTTATTGTCTGTTTAAATTGAAACAATGACAGTTTGTTTACTGTTCACTATTTACATAGAAATTACAAACATGGTGTGAAACCAATTGAGGGGGAATCATCCTTTTGAGGTTAATTGTCAGTTGGACCAGTTCAAACATGCACAATATGTTTGAGCCTCGCTCTGAGAAAACAGGGTTAATGCATGTGTGTAAAGTGTCGTCCCAGATAAGCCTGTTTAGTCTGCACAGGCTATGATCAGGGACAACATTTTCTGCTTTTATTGCATTTGTTATTTTAAGGAAGATTCTTCTTGACAAAAATCCAGTATAGGCCGAAAGAGTCGTCCCTGCAGTCTGCACAGGCTAATCTGGGACGACACTTTACACACATGCATTTTAACCTTGTTTTTTCAGACCGCGACTGATTTAAAATTTATTGTAAATCGCTTGCAAACAGTCTCATAATTTACAGTGACGCATAAAAAAAAATTATGAAGATTTCATTAGAGGATATTGATCTGCAAAATGCAGCCTTTGTGAAAGTTTACAGAATTATCAATTCATGTAATATGAAGTAGCACACTCAGGTTTCTATCGACCACAAATGCGTGAACACTTCCTTTATGACAATGATTAATTTATCACAGGTTTGAACAAAAGTGCTGATTCATGATATGCCTTTAAATCTGTCTGGTAAAATGTTAGCAAATTGTAAGGGCTATTGCTATAAGCATAATTATAATAAATATCCACTCAATAATTCCTTCCTTTCAGGTGTCAAAGAAAACCAACAGAAAAGCAACAGTTGTGGTGCATGTATACAGCCCTTTTTGACAACCAATAAATAACAATAAGAGCTTGATAGGCCATTCCCTTAAAAAATACATAGGAAGTCCCAACATCTCTGATCAACATCTTATTATAAGATATAGTGATACAACAGATCAGTATTTGATGTGTAATTCATTTCATCAACAAAACTCATGAAAGCCCAATGATGCTCTGAAATGTACTTAAGTTAATGATGATATTACAAAATAAATCATTTATAATTTATTTAACAGTGTAATATCACTTCAGTTTTTGCAGCATTGACTGTGTCCTGTTTAAGATAATTATCATGTTACCATGCATATAATTTTTTCAACAGATTCCAATCAAAGATAATACAATTTGTTTATGATTGCATAATCAGAGATATAAGCTTTAAATGGTTAACTTGGTAAATAATAAAAATAACATTCTTCTTGCAGTTATTGGTTAACATGATAATTATAATTGTTTCAAACATACAATTTATTTTTTAAAGAACACAAATATGGATTTGAACACAGAATGATGCTATAGGTCTATAGACTAAAAAAAGCTCATTTATGTCTTGTGAGTCGTATAAAGGGTTTTAATATCTTTTAAACTCGTACCGTATTATATGTACTCTGTTATATGCTAACTATGAAAACAAATAAATCCTTATACACAATAACGACAAATATATGTGATTAGTAAATACAGACATTTAACATGCTATCATAACATTAAACATACACACCAACATGCAAAACATGACATAACATTTGCAAAAACATCACAACACAAAACTTTTAGAAATGAATGTCAAATGTCCTGGTGATATTTTTTAAACTTATATTTATTTAATTTAATTTCAAATGTTAATGCACCCTTGCTTAAAATTCAATGTAAACTGAAAACCTAAAGCAGCAAAACATAAAAGGACTTGATTTTAAAGTTGAGCTATACTCTTTGTGGCACGAAGACCGAAATGCAATTATTGTGGTAACCATAACGGATGTAATCTGAGACAAGTACACACCAAACATGGCCGGTTTATGTTATTAAGCCATTAGAATGTAAAGCGAGAGGTCTAGGCACGATTCACAAGATGTAATTGAATGTTGTATTCTGCAGCCAGGAAGGCTACGAGAGGTAAATGAACATAATGAAGTGTTTGTTAAATGAGGTTTCTTGACAAATTTAAATGCACAATGTTCATTATAAATAGCAATGCTTGAAATTTTATGAAGTTACGTCTATGTTTTATAATGTAAATGCCAGGGATTTCAATAGCTTTTCAAATCCAGGAGTCAAATGACCCAAAATGATGCAAGGCAAATAATTTTGAGGAGTCAAAAGTGACAAAAGTTCTATCAAAAAGCAGATTTCTACTTTAATTGAAAGGATGAAATTTGAAATACAAGTATTTCAAAATTATAAATGGCATTCTAAATAATAGATTGTTATGAGAATTATTTAAAACAAGAGCACCGCATAGCGGGTGCCTGAACGCTCGGCTGTGGGTGCTTGGATTTTGTTTTTTTGACCTTTGACCTTGAAGGTCATCATTGACCTTGACCTTTTCACCACTGTGCACTGACAAAATGTGCAGGTCGGTGAGATACACATGACAAAAAAAGTAGTTTGACCTTTGACCTTGAAGGATGACCTTTACCTTGTTCTTTCACCACTCCTAATGTGCAGCTCCATGAGATACACATGCATGTCAAATATCAAGTTGCTAATTTATTCAATATTGCAAACGTTATGGCCAATGTTAAAGTTTTCGGACGACGACGACGACGACGCGGAGGGATGAGAAGGCTATGACAATACCTCGGGTTTTCTTCGAAAACAGCCGAGCTAAAAATGTATGAAACATGGAAATTATATTGATAATTTCGGTTTTAAGGAATACAATGGTCAATGCATCTTATTTGACTTTAATTGCTTTTGTCACGAACTCAACTTTTACAGATCAATCTAATATTCTGCATTTTGTCAAGAGCTACTGGCGCAAAGGCATTACACGTAATAGAAAAATATCAAGAATAAAGCTTATGTTAATACATGCAGTTAATAAAGCACTAGCAAAGCCAAAATGAGAACCAAAGAGCGGAGAGAATACAATTATTTGAAAAAGATAGAAAAATAAAGAAACAGAAAATTAGGAATCAATGGCTGGTGGCCCTGTTTTTCAAGTCCTTACAGACCTTATATAAACAGTGGGACATTTGGAGTTCTCAATGTGAAAGATTTTTTACTATTTTAAATGATAACGTTACTTGTCACTTCATTTTTTGGACAATTCACTCAGTTTTAAAAGATGTATAGAGGAAACCAAACTTAAGCATTTAAAGCTTCAAGTTTATGATCCACAAGTTAACCGAATACACAGTTGAGCTCAACGTGAGATTTATGGTTATCAAATGTTGAAAACCCAAGTTTTATTATGATTATCATTGGCAAACAGGTCAAAAACAAATCTATCATAATTCACAGTGCAGGTCAGTGTTGACATTTTGATAACAAATATAGCAAAACTGGTACAGGCATTTGCTACAATGGTTCTCCAACTAACTTTCAAAATTAAGAAATATATCAGCCCTGCTCTGTGAAAAGTGGGTTTAATGCATGTGCGTAAAGTTTCGTCCCAGATTAACCAGTGCAGTTCGCACAGGCTAATCAGGGTCGACACTTTCTCACCTAAATTGGATTTTCATCAAGAGTCTTTCATTAAATGAAAAATAGCATAAGAGCGAAAAGTGTTGTCCCTGATTAGCCTTTGCAAATCTGGGACGACACTTTATGCACATGCATTAATCCCCTTTTCACAGAGCGCATCTCATATCAATAGTAATATGATTACTTGCATCAATTATAAGGGATAAATTTAAGTCAATTTCAATCTACAGTCTTGTTGTGCCATTTTGTTGTATACATTAATGGAATGTTATTAACTAAATGGAGAATCTATCTAAAGAGTATAAGCAAATAAATGTTTTTTTTATTAGGACTGAAGATATACAGAATAAGTATGTTAACAATAATAGATAGATATAAACAAAAATATGACACCTTTAAATGCATGAACATAATGAATTAAACCAGATGTGAGATTTTGTTAATACTAGTCCTTCTTAAAAGTAACTGACCTGTGTACTGTACTAAACATTAACAAGAGTGCCAAATTGTCACAAGATACGCCCGTTCCATGCGAAATCCTTGAAATGCACTTATTGACCCCGTGACCTAGTTTTTGACCCAGCATGACCCATATTCGAACTTGGCCTAGATATTGTCTAGATACAACTACTGACCAAGTTTGGTGAAGATCGGATGAATACAATTTGAATTAGAGTCCGGACAAAGTGGCCCCTTTGAAAATGCACTTATTGACCCTATGACCTAGTTTTTGACCCGGCATGACCCATATTCGAACTTGGCCTAGATATCAACTAGATGCAACTGCTGACCAAGTTTGGTGAAGATCGGATGAATACAATTTGAA
>VMBQ01007759.1:15270-42799 GCA_007657795.1 Dreissena rostriformis | reverse complement strand
GAAAAGACGGTATATACACGGACCCATATATCCCAGTGTGTGGAAATACTTGATCATTAAACAAACAGTTGACAACAAAGGCTAATGTCTGCCTGAAGTGACAATTATTTGATTAATAAATGTACGTGTTATAATTTGATACAAACATGCAAGTACTAAAATTCATTTCGAAACTTGTTTTGCATTTTTCTTTCGGGTCACAATATGAAGTCGTCGGGCTTCTTTTGTGTTCAATCCTTTAAAGTGTGATATTTATAAAAAAAACTCAGTCGATACGGTAAATGTAATATTTAGCCATAGCGTCACACTGAGTTTAAATTCGTGTTTGAAATTTCCAAGGTGCGACATAGATTATATTAGGTTCATATAGAAAAAAAAACGAATTTCTGTAAATAAGCAGCAAAAAAGTATTATAGGCATTCAAATAAATATCGTGGAACCTATGTGCTCATATATTAAATGAAAAAGGTAACAGCAAGTTTATGTCCGCTGTTCAAATGTTTATTAATTCAATTGCACTGTTAGTGATTTTTCTTCCGTTTCAGTGTAGCTGGAAGTGTGACCATCGTGACGTTTGTATTGGGTTTACATATTTTGAGACTGCACGATTCTATTCGACTTGAAATTCTGGATAACATAGAGCTGAGCCGCAGCATTCTAATCAATGAAACAGACATATATTTCGTGGAGCAAACAAACAGTACGACAAGTTTCCGAAAAGTTGTTCACGTAAACAATACCGCACCAGCCACACATGTTGGATTCTTAAAGGTTCACAAAGCTGCGACTACCACAACACAGTCAATATTTCTCCGATTCGGATGGCGTAGGAATCTGAACTTCGTACTACCACCAGAATATAACGTATTTAAATACCCGAACATTATAAGTCTGAACGAGTCAGTGACCCCGTATAACACTGTTATGCCGCCGGTTGGACAACATTTTGAAATCCTTTGTCATCACGTGTTATACGGACGTGATCAGTGGGCTTCAGTGTTACCGAATGATTCTGTCGTTGTCGGCACTATCAGAGAACCGTTCAGTCATTTTAAATCCATATTGAACTAGAGCTTTGTCACTGACGTGACGTATACCCCCACATGCTGCATTGACACAGAATATTTTGCATGCTGTCTCACAAAACAAAAGAAGCTTATTCATGGCAATATTTAAGAATTATTATGCCATTATCATTTATGGCCATTTTGACCTTTGAAATCTTGAAATCTTTGGCATGATACGCCATCCAATGCCTGTGAACAAAATTAATGTGGAGAGTAATATTAAAATGTCACAATGAATGACATAGTTATGGCCCAGACAAGCTTATTTATGGCCATTTTTTACCTTTGAACTCAAAGTGTGACATTGACCTTGGAGATATCGACGTAATTTTATCGCGCAACACACCGTCCAATAATGGTTAACAAATGTGCCAATTGATTTCAAAATCCCACAATGAACGACATAGTAATGGCCTGGACAAGCTCAACTATGGCTATTTTTTACCTTTGAACTCATGTGTGACCTTGACCTTTGAGATATTGACGTAATTCTTTCGCGCGACACACCGTCCAATGATGGTGAACAAATGTGCCAATTGATTTCAAAGCCTCACAATGAACAACATAGCTATGGCCCGGACAAGCTCATTTATGGACATTTTTAACCTTTGACATCAAAGTGTGACCTTGACCTTGGAGATATTGACGTAATTCTTTCGCGCAACACACTGTCCAATGATGGTGAACAAATGTGCCAAATGATTTTAAAATCCCTTGATGAACCACATAGTTATGGCCCGGACAAGCTCATTTATGGCCATTTTTGACCTCAAAGTGTGACCTTGACCTTGGAGATATAGACGTAATTCTTTCGCGCAACACACCTTCGCATGATTGCAAACAAATGTGCCAATTGATTTCAAAGTCTCACAATGAACAACATAGCTATGGCCCGGACAAGCTCATCTATGGCCATTTTTGACCTTTGACCTCAAAGTGTGACCTTGACCTTGGAGATATTGACGTAATTCTTTCGCGCGACACACTGTCCAATGATGGTGAACATATGTGCCAAATGATTTCAAAATCCCTTGATGAACGACATAGTTATGGCCCGGACAAGCTCATTTATGGCCATTTTTGACCTTTGACCTCAAAGTGTGACCTTGACCTTGGAGATATTGACGTAATTCTTTCGCGCGACACACCGTCCAATGATGGTGAACATATGTGCCAAATGATTTCAAAATCCCTTGATGAACGACATAGTTATGGCCCGGACAAGCTCATTTATGGCCATTTTTGACCTTTGACCTCAAAGTGTGACCTTGACCTTGGAGATATTGACGTAATTCTTTCGCGCGACACACCGTCCAATGATGGTGAACATATGTGCCAAATGATTTCAAAATCCCTTGATGAACGACATAGTTATGGCCCGGACAAGCTCATTTATGGCCATTTTTGACCTTTGACCTCAAAGTGTGACCTTGACCTTGGAGATATTGACGTAATTCTTTCGCGCGACACACCGTCCAATGATGGTGAACATATGTGCCAAATGATTTCAAAATCCCTTGATGAACGACATAGTTATGGCCCGGACAAGCTCATTTATGGCCATTTTTGACCTTTGACCTCAAAGTGTGACCTTGACCTTGGAGATAGTGACGTAATTCTTTCGCGCGACACACTGTCCAATGATAGTGAACTAATGTGCCAAATGATTTTAAAATCCCTTGATAGATGACATAGTTATGGCCCGGACAAGCGGGACAGACCGACAGACAGACAGACAGACCGACAAAGTGACTCCTATATAGCCCCCATTACCAATGGTAATGGGGGTATAATTACTTCCAGCCTGGTGTAATTCAACGATTAGAAACTAGTGACGACGACCCAGTACGAACATTTCTGAAATCTCCGCAAAAATATGATACCCAAAAGCGACAAATGTCGTTCTTGAACAATCGGCTAGCCATCGAATATGGCGTCGATCCTGATAAAATAGCCAAGAGAGACGATGCGAGATTTCTTGACTATTTATATAATGTTTTAGATAAACAGTTTGCAGTAGTGATTCCGGCTGAACGATTCGACGAGGGCCTTATTCTAATGAAACGAAGATTACATTGGAGTTTAAATGACATCATGTATGCTATGAAAAATGTTCGTAAAAAACCCGCACGGTTTTTGGTGTCAGAAGACTTGAAAAGTTTACACAAAGAATATGCAAAGTTTGATTATATGATATATGACTTTTTTTTGCAAAATTTAATAGAGAAGTTTATTTAGAAGGTCCTTCTTTTCAGAGGGAAGTAGAATATTTCAAGAAAACTAGACAAGCAGTGGAAGAATTTTACAACGATAAAAGTACTTCTGATAACCAAATGAAAATCAAATCAAGTGAATTTAACAAAGAATTCATCATTACAAAAGATGATTGCACTATTATGCAAACGGGTGAACTCGCGTTTACACAAATGATTCGCTTGCGACAAAATGGCTCAGCCAATTGGACAGTTACGAAGCCGATGCCAAAGTATTAAGGGGATCTGCGACATTTCAAAAAGGAGATATTTTTGTCGCAGTTCGCAGCAACAAAACGGCTAAACGTATTTCTATAATGTATGTAGTTAATCGTTGATAATGTTCATCACAAGTCTCTTAATAGTATAGTGTTATATGATGATCCTCCAGTAATGTGAACACGGTAATATGTGATCACAGCTTGTGGAGACATAAAAAGGATTTATCTCTGAACCGTCTCATCCATAAAACAGGCGAATGGATTTCTTACACCGGAATATGCCTCAAGTTAATATAAGTATATGTTAGCTTTTCGGTAACAAAACAATAATTGGCGACTCGAGTCAGGCATTTGATCAGCAGAAGTAGAAAATAAGAAGTATAGATATTAACCTGATGTAGTGGGAAAAAGTGTATGTTTTTTCTGTTTTTATGCCCCCATTTTCGTAAGGTTGTGATTGGGGCAAGTTTCAGAGGGGGGACATATTGATTTTTCGCTAGTCCATCCGTCCGTCCTTCCTTTGGTCTGTAGGATTTGCCTAAAAACAAAACACAAACTTGAACTAGAAATGGCGCGGCAGAGGCCGACGCGTATCCCCACACCGAATGTTTGACCTAGGTGTGCCCCAGGGTTGGTAATGGGGCCATGCATAGTCGAGATTGACCGTATTGTCATAGAGAAGTTCAGTATCAATTAGAAGTGAATTGGTGTAGAAATGAAGAAGTTATAGTAAAGGCAATTTTGGGTGGGTGTGACCTATGTGGGCAGGGCGCCCCAGGGTTGGTAATGGGGCCATGCATAGTTGAGATTGACCGTATTGTCATAAGAGAAGTTCAGTATCAATTTGAAGTGAATCGGTGTAGAAATGAAGAAATTATAGTAAAGGCAATTTTGGGTGGGTGTGGTCTATGTGGGCGGGGCGCCCCAGGGTTGGTAATGGGGCCATGCATAGTTGAGATTGACCCTAATGTCATAAGAGAAGTTCAGTATCAATTTGAAGTGAATCCGTGTAGAAATGAAAAAATTATAGTAAATGGAAATTTTTGGTGGGTGTGGCCTATGTGGGCGGGGCGCCCCAGGGTTGGGAATGGGGCCATGCATGGTTGAGATTGACCGTATTGTCATAAGAGAGGTCCAGTATCAATTTGAAGTGAATCGGTGTAGAAATAAAGAAGTAAATGTAAAATAACCTAAAAAAATGAGTGATAATTTCTGACGCGGCCCCACCCCAACCCCCATAACTTTTGACCCAGGGGTCAGATCAAATTTCCAAATAGTGCAGGGTCGCACATATGCTCATAGCTACCATGTGTGTAAGTTTCAAGGTTCTAGTGCTAATAGTCTAGGAGGAGATATTGGCCAGGACGGACGGACAGACGGACAGACGGACGGACGGACGGCGGAGATAACCACAATATCCCCACCTTTTTTTCAAAAAGCGCGGGGATAAAAATGTGTTGTTTGTTAAGTTGGCTAGTCGACATTTTCTTCTTTTAATTATCAAACACCGAGCTACTTTGGAAATACAGTGAATGAATGAAAATCAGTAACATGTATCGTCATGCTCGTCATACTTCTATGACTTCAACATATATATTAAATATGACTGGGTCCATTTAATTTAAACAAAAAACAATTATATTTTAATATGATGTAAATAAGGTGACATCTGAATTCATTTTCTTTTCTCATTACAATGAACCCAAAACTAAGTCAATAGTGTTCTTCAAATTGGATGGCATGATACAATAATATATTCCCATCTCTTGGAAAAAATGAAGTTCATTTTCCAATTTTATTTAGTTTACAACATGAACATAAAAATAGCGCGATATATATTTTTACCAGAATAACATATTAATTGTGCAAGGTTGTTTAAGTTTGTAGAATTAAACTCATCGGAAAAAACACAACCTTTTCAAAACAATCCCATGTAATATAAATTAATTAAACATTGTCAAATTTGCATTTTTTCCCAATAAAATGCCTTTGTTTTATTCATACATATGGTCCATGTTAATAGATAACATTTGAATTTGAGTATTTTTAGCAGAAATCTATACCGCTTACATAGCGAAGGGCTTGTTTGAGTACTTTTAGCAGAAATCTATAACTCTAACATAGCAAAGGGCTTGTTTGAGTCTTTTTAGCAGAAATCTATACCTCTTACATAGCAAATCATGAGACTCGCCAATTGCACGTACTGCCTATGCTTCTATATACAATAGGATATCGCTCTCGATTCGTTTTATCAAAGGAGGCAATCCTAAATAACTCGATATCGGGAATGTGAAAAGGGTCTTACTACATTGCATATGCAACTATGACATTTTTTAAAATCTTTATTTTGCTAAACTGTGAACACCTTCATTAAATTAATTTGACTGTGTACTTGTCGTAATTATTATGGCTACTTGTATTGATTATTATGCTTGATCTAGTCACTGGGTGAACTAATCTGTATTTATTCGTTACGATTTAGTTATCTTCTCTCGTTGTGGACCGTGTTTCGTCCAAATTCTTATTTAACATAGCGGGTTTATATGAATTTCTGAATAAAAGCTTATATACACAAATATGTTATTTTAAGTAGTTTTGGACTGTGGTTCGTCCAATTCATCTCACACGTTCTTGATTTAGTCTATTTGTTGACTTGTGTTAGCAATTTTGGTTACTTAATTCGATCATGAAAACGTCTGGCATCTGTTCAGTTCCAGACTTAGTCAACCACTCGATGTGTTGCTTATATTATCTGACATCAATGAACTTTTCTGGTGCACAAATATAAAAGTATGCTACGAAACTGTCGCTTATCATGGATGATTTTTGCCACATAGTGCTGTGGTTTGTGGCGGGTTTGAAGGTCGCCAACTCGCCAACACGAATGTCGTTCTGGTAAGATATTAAGGATTTCAATTGATTTTACAAATATTGGTTTAAAAATGATGGGATTTTTATTGCAGGCCAATAAAACAATTTTCTTTCAAATTCATTGAATCCATCCATTTATTGATGGAAAGAAATGTTACGCATTATGGTTGGTGTCAATACAATATTCATAAGTGTTGATTTATTGAGAGCCATACCATGACTGCTCACACGCCTGATTTTTCGAAGGGCATATGTTCCCGGCTGATTTAAGGAAGTCGTTTGATATGAACTAGTAGTTCAAACGTTGGTCTCATAGAATTACAGACAAACACAATACATGTACTTGAAGTGCTCGCAGGTCCCATACAATAAAAGACAAACAAGAGATCATACGTCTCATATAAAATATAGAATGCTTGAATCGCTCGTTGGTCTTATATAATTACAAACATACAAGAGATCATATGTGTCATAATGCTTGAATGGCTCTCTTAGCTCATATAATAAATGACATACTAGATACCATAGGTGTCATTTTGCGCAAATAGCTTGCTGATTATATAATGACCGAAACACGTGTCGTTATGCGTAGATTGGTGGCTAGTCCCATACAAGTAAGGCATACAAGGAGCCACGCGTGTCATGAGTATTGCATTACAATTGTGTGTACATTGTACCTTCCATGCAGACCTATTAAACTATGCGGTCAAGAAACCAACGTATAAAAAGTTGATGAATAAAAAACTGGAATAAAAGTCCAGAAGAAGTAGTACCAGAAAATAAAGATAACTGTAGATAATTTGCTGCTGTGCAGCATAAAACTCTTTTATGTAAACAAGACATGCACATTCCCATGGGCCTGTCCAAATTTGTTCATACGAGACATGGATATAATTTTGGTTCTGCAACTAGTACGAGTAAACGTGTCGGTATTCGTTTATGCGTTATAAATCTCATCGAAATTTTATCGAAAGTATCATATGAAGATGGTTTATGAATGTTATATAACACTCATCGTTTCTATCAATATGTTGGTTTAAGATAGCGAGAATGAAATGTTGCCAATGGAATCGTTTATACATGTAAATGACCGAGATTTGGGGTAGCTGTAGTTATGCTAGAGCATTTCAATTATAATTGCATTGATTATTACTGACCTTGTGAACTACAATGTCGTGACAGTACGTCTCGCAAAGTGTTACAATAACTCCTATATACAGTGTGTATATCTTTTACAGCCACCCCTTCACTGCAGCAGAGTGTTTTCCAGATGACCAGTTAAACGTCAATTGATGTTTGAAAAGCTCTGTGGACGTATTCATGTAAACATGTGGAGCATTTCACAAAATATGTTTACATTTGGAAAGAACTCACGGTGCAATAAATCTCCTGCTCGATGACAAAATTGTCGAAAAGGGCCGTTATGCAAATATATTTATATGCACTTGATAGTGATACGACAGGTCAAGAGAATTGAAGGAGTAACACAAAACGCAGTTCACATACTAGTGTTGGTGTCTTTGTAACTCTCTTTTCCTCTCTTTATTCGTACTTAGTATTTTAACGCCGCAGGTTCTGTTTTATAGTTGATGACTTATCTGAACAGTTAATGTTTTACTTTAGATGTAATGGTATACTTTAGATATAATTTATATCCAAACCACTTGCATTTTATAGGTATTGCTTATGTAGTAACTAAGTACTTGAAGAAATATTTCGTTTGATCGATAAAACCCCTGCTCAAAATACGATTGCAGTTTTCAACAATCTTGACATTGTTAAGCCGTTCGTTCTCCTACAAGTGATATCCATTTTAAAATAGCAAAAAGGTACTCAGACCGTGTATAATATTGTTAAAACAAACGACATTTTACGTTGATGAATGTCAAAATGGACGAGCACCTTTGAAACTATTGAATTAAAAGACTGGAACCATATTTTTGGAATGCCATTTTCTATAATCAAAGATTCATCGCTACAATGGTTTCAGTATAAAATTATACACATAATTATTGGTACAAACATTTGTTTTTTGTATAAAATCAACTATATAGCATCTGCAGGATGCTCTTTCTGTCATAATATGCCGGAAACAATAGGGCACATTTTTTGGGGAATGTAAAAATGTATTGCAGAACTGCTTGATAATATTGATCATTTCAATATATGTATAAAGTAGTATATTGCTATATATGCAATCATTGTATTACTCTTATTATGTAACTGTGAGCAACTGTCTACTTTGCAATACTGTACATTGTGCATTGTGATCTATTATATATACTGATGATGTACGGTGTTAAGGGGGTTGCCTTCGACCCCCACATACCTATTGACGAGGAATATAAATTGTATAGAACGTATAAGACACCACGGATTTTAAACGCTGCATTTACTTTTCGTTTTTTTCCCATTTGTTTGATATAAACATAAATGTATAATTCTTTTAAAAAAAGTGTCATTTCAAGTTGACATTATTGTCAATAAAAAGAATACAGCATTTCCCATTTAGTATGTGTCAATAAAGAAAATACCACACAACTACTCTGTTTCATTCTAACTAAGTTATATGTTCAAATGTTTGGACCCCCAGCCCCCGTCATGTTATTATTTGTATGATTAAGAAATGAACCAACGTGAAACTCTTTAATGTATACAATTATACGCAAGTTGTATTACGTTATATAGCGACAAAATCGACCAAGCGTGCGTGCGCAAACATTGCAACTATGTAAATGTACACACAATATTCGCCGCTACAGTTGCACAGCGATGGATGCATTAGGCAACGGAATGGGAGGTTCGAACAAAACAAAGCTGTCACATTAATCTCTCAGCAGCAGACTATCTGGAGTTTATAATAATACTTTAGCATATTTATAATTGAAACTATGCTAGCTGACCCAATGTGAATATTCATGGGTTACCAAACTGTCAACGAGAATTTACATTCAATTCTATCCAATATTATATAGGCCTATAAGTAAGTAACAGCATACATAAGCATAGTAACTGGCGCTAATAGTGTTTGACAAAGTCATAATTACTCCCATGGACGCTGTTTTTGATAAGATTTACATTGTAACTATACCATGCCGACGTCTCATTTGCAATCGACAAAATGTAAGAAGCTCGCGACTGTGGTTCATGTAGATATTATGTTTAGCGGCAACCTTAGTGTATTATGAATTAAGGCCATACACATTTGATTCTATGTTTGACGTGCTCGTGACTTTTCGTTACCTTCAATATTGTTTCCACTATTTATTTGTTTGATTTTTGCAGTTGTATAAGCTTAGTCAAATGTTTTCTTGCTTAAATTTCAAATTTTATATATAAGTAAGCCGGTCTCTAGGGAAACCGGTTACACACATCGATAAAAGTAGAACGCACCGAAGAAATATTATAATACTTTTTATAAATAGCGCATTGGTCAAAAATTGGGGTATTCTGTTAGTCATTAAGAAGTTCGGTTTGAAATGTAAGCTTTAATTTTAATTTAGACATTCTTGTTTATATCAACATTATCAAAATATAGGACAAATTGCAAAAAGAAACATTCACGTTTTCTAATTCGCAGTTGAAATACGAAACTGGCCGGACAAGACAAACATTTTCTAAGTTCAGCGCTAATTATTTAGAAAACAATAATCGTAAACAAAAACTAGCAATGGTCGGTGATTAAAGCGTTTGGACCCAGCTTTGAACCGGAAGCTCTTGTTTGTTTGCTTGTGCGCATGCTATCTAGCTTCATTGCTTGTTTGTTTCCTTTATCGCCATTTTCCATAGTTTTCTGTCATATCACGGCGGTCAGCTAACATACTCAAGCATTTTCTGGGTAATCTGGTTACAGATCATGTTTATATTGACAACATTGAAACCATCAACGATAAAATGGTTCAACATCGTGAAATTTAATTAAGTCCATAAACATAATAAAGCCCAATGTATTGACAATATTGTAAACGAAAATCTAAAGTATTCTTTCCAAGAAATGAAATACATATGGTATTAACTTTTCAATTAAATATTTGATACAGACAATATTTTAAAATGTTGATCCAATGGCGTAATAAATAACATATTCAAAAGGAAAGATGGCACGTGAAGACCATAAAACTACAAGCCAATCTCTTTTCTTAGCTGTCTCGGCAAATTATTTAGCAAAATTTGAATTGAAAGAATAATGCAGTATGTTTAAAATAATTACATACTAAGCACCATTAAATCGAGTTTAATTAACACTTTTAGCACATATGATACTTAATGCATTCTACGTGATCGTATTCAGTATCTGGGAAAAACAACAAAGTAAACCTGATATGTGTTTTATCAACCTCAAACAGGAATATGATACAGTTTGGCGCTAGGTCTATTGTTGACACTATTCAATTACAGTAGTAATGGAACATGTAAATGTGTGACGTTGATAATTAAAAAAAAAATTAACACTATCAAATCGTGCGTCACTGTCGACGCGTGAGGGCGAATATGTATCGCCTATCTTATTTTCATTAATCTTAAACTGGCGTCACGACGGCCAATATGGTATATCTTTTTTTGAAATTCATTGTTTAAAAATACATTTTGAACGGTTTTTATCACATATGTCTAGTTTTTTATAAACGCTTATGGAAATAGTTATTGTTTATAAATATGAAACTGTTCCAGTTACACTTTCTGCGCGAGAAAATCCGTAATAGAAGGACACTTGATATGAATAAAATGTACATGAAGTACCGATAATGTAGGCGCTTTACTTAACAATACTGTAGTGTAGCAAGAAAAAGGTAGTGATTTTTCTAGGCATGTGTTTGATTCCTACTAAGAGAATGTATCGAAATGTGTTTACATTTGAGTGACACAGACGTATACTGCGACTGTTATGTTCCGCCTTTTAATAGAGGAAGGGGGGGGGGGCATAGAAACTGAGATAATTAATTTGCTTGAGAATAATTTGAGTTCTATATAAGGATGCATTTCTCCCGTATGACTACTTCAAATAAAGCCGATAGAAACCATCATACAAGGCTTCATGCACAAATGCGCAGTGCGTTCAATTATTGCTTCATTACAAAGCGGTTTACATATAAGGAGATTAACTAGAAGTACATTCATGTGCACGACTGTTAATCTGTTTTATGGCTGTGTCAGTGTAGAGATAAATCAGTTTCATGTCTCCACAAGCTGTGATCACAAAGCGCTGTGTGTACATTACTGGAGGATCAGCATATAACATGGTGGTACCAAAAAGATAAACATAATTCACATGATCAACGTACAACAACACGCTATTCATCTACAAGTAATGCCCTTTTGTAACGGCAATCTGAGAATATATATCCTCAATAAAATACCGTATATTACTACTAGTCTCAATATTTCGGTTTTGGTTTCGGCTTCACCTTTGCCCAATCCGCTGAGCCATATTGTCGCAAGCGAATCATCTGGGTAAACGCGATTTCACCCTTGTGCATATGTGTGCAATCACCTTTTGTAATGCATAACTCTTCGTTAAATTCACTAGATGGGATTTTCAGGTGGTTAACTGATTTATTTTTAGGGTGGCAAAATTCTGCTACCGCTTGTCTAGTTTTCTTGAAATAGTCTACTTCCCTTGGAAAAGAAGGGCTTTCCGAGTTTACTTCTTTATTAAATTTTTCAAAAAAGAAGTCATGTATCATATAATCAAACTTTGCATATTCTTTGTGTAAATGTTTCAAGTGTTCTGACACCAAAAACTGTTCGGGCTTTTTTCGAACATTTTTCACGACATAGATAATATCATTTAAAATCCAATGTAATCGTCGTTTCATCAGCATAAGGCCCTCGTCGAATCGTTCAGCCGGAATCACTACTGCAAAATGTTTATCTAAAACATCATATAAATAGTCAAGAAATCTCTCATTGTCTCGTTTTGCTTTTATATCAGGATCGAAGCCATATTCGATGGCTTGCCGATCGCTCAAGAACGACCTTTCAGGCTTTTTTGTATCATATGTTTGCGGGGATTTCAGAAATACTCGTACTGGGTCATCGTCCTCAGATTCTAATCGTTGAATTATACCTGGCTGGAAGTAATTTAATAATGATTTAAAATGACTGAACGGTTCTCTGACGGTGAAGACAGTGACAGAATCATTGGGCATCACTGAAACCCACTGATCACGTCCGTATAAAACGTGATGACAAAGGATTTCAAAATGTTGCCCAACAGGCGGCATAAGAGTGTTATACGGGGTCACTGACTCGTTGAGACTTATTATGTTTGGGTATTTGATTACGTTCCATTCTGGTGGTAGTACAAAGTTCAGATTCCTACGCCATCCGAATCGGAGAAATATTGCCTGTGTTGTGGTACTCGCAGCTTTGTGAACCTTTAAGAATCTTACATGTGTGGTTGGTCCGTAATTGTTGGCATGTTCAATTCTTCGGAAAACACTTGTACTGTTTGGTTGCTGCCCAAATAACTGGTCCGTGTATTTAATGTAGGTTCCGCGACTCAGCGTTAAGTCATCCTTGTATTTATGTCGCATAGAATGGCGGGCTCGGTAAGTCTGTAAGATCAATACAAACGTCACTATGGTCACACTCGCTGACATCCTGTAACGATCGAAAAGTACTATGAGTTCACTTTTATCCATGCTTACATTAATTACTTTTGGACAGGTTCATACTGTTCCCATTTTCACCCTATAAATAGACATGAGCAGACAGACAGACAGACAATTTTATTGGCGAATACAATCAGTACATAGCCATATAAACATAATATATATTTCAATTAAATAGCATGTCAAGGAAATGTGATTGATAGAAATTAGTTTACTTACGGAGAATGTTCTTAACATATTCGATATGAACTTAATATTTGGAATATAACTTTTACTGAAACAATAGATATTAAGTTATGTAGTATAACTGCTGATAAAGAACATTTAGCCATAACTATAAAAAGAGAAAAACTAAAAAGACAATACAAAATAGATATTAACTAAATTATAATAATTACTGAAAATAACATTCAAGTTTTCCTATACAGAGATACTTACAACAACGACAATCCAAAATAGGTATTCAATTAATTATAATAACTACTGGTTTATACCATTTAAGCATTCCTATAAGAAGATACAAACAACCATGATACAATTTAACATACAATGAGAATGAATTAACAATATCCGTGACATTCAATAGCAGAAATTATATTTAACAACACATTTGGAAGAAACCCTTAAGATTAATACCAACCAAAAAGGTGGAGTTACTGATTCATATTTAGTAAGTCGGTTCTATGCTTACTTGCCAAATATATATACTTAGACAGTCCTAAAAGTTCAGATTTGTTTGAGGTCTTGATAAGCTGAATGAATTTAAACATACTGGGCCTATTATAATAATACCTTTTCAAAAAGCGGCGGCGTAATTCTGTATAGCAATTACAAATAATGATGAAGTGGAATTCATCCTCGATATCACGACTGTTGCACAGTAAGCAAGTCCTCTCCTCTCTTGGAAGTCTATCAGAACCGTATCGACCCGTTTCTATCCTTAAACCATGCGATGATAATCGGAGGCGAGAAAAGGCGCGGCGGTAAGTCTTATTAAATAGTTTATCGAGATAAAGTGCTGGTTCAAACGAATCAGTTAAATGTATATAGAGATGGTTTAATAAAGCACTCGAGTTGATATCGGCTCTAAGTTTCTGTAAAAAACAATCAATAGTTCTACGTTTAAATATTTGCACAAATTCGTTGAGGCTATATTTAAAGGGATTTGCCCAAACGTCGCTAAAACCATAATCATTTAAAAGTGTGTGAAGCCTCGAGGCCCATGACTTGTATCCTTTCTCGTGTAAATCTAGTGATGTATAATATGCTGTTTTAATAACTGCATTTTCTGAATACAGAATATGTAACCAGAATTTTATTATTTGGACATATTGTTGAATATATATTGGATACCGGCCTAATTCTGAATAAACAGCTGCAGTACAAGTACTTTGTTTTACCCCTAAAACTGATTTGCAATATTTCAGGTGTACCCGTTCGATATCATTTGATTTACAAAAACCCCAAACCGCACACGAATAGTTTAATGTCGCAGACACAAAGGCATCAAATAACTGCAAAGCAATACGAGGAGTGACGTCATATTTATTTACATTTAATAACAAAACGTTTTGTGCCTTTACTGCCTTTCCGACCACATGCTGACTATTTAGCTGAAAACCTCCAGTGTAATTTAATACGACTCCAAGATAATTGAAATTATCAACATTTTGTAATTCTATGTTATTGTAAGACCATTTTTCTGTATTTTTTATGGGACCACGTTTTCTGAAGACCATAGTTTTTGTTTTTTCGGTATTTACTTCTAGACCCCATTTTTCACAATAATTAAATAAATTTGTAAGACTTGTTTGTAACTCCTCAACTGACTTCCCTATCAAGACCATGTCATCGGCAAAGAGTAAAATGACAAACGACAAATCAAATAAGTTGAGACCGAAATCGCCTTCAGTATCATATTTAATAAACGATTCAATGTCTTTCAAAAATAATGCAAATAGGATCGGCGAGTTGTTTTGCCCTTGCCTTAAACCGACGGATATATCAAAGAAATCGGATAACGTATTACAGTGTTTTATGCACGATTTTACTGTACAATACATGTCTTTAAAAATAGATAAAAGTTTGCCGTCTAGACCCATATTAAAAAGTTTAAACCATAGAGCATTTCGATAAACGGAGTCAAATGCTTTTTTAAGGTCAATAAATGCGCAATACAGGCGTGACTGTTTTGATAATGTATATTCAACTAAGGACTGTAATGTAAAAATTGCGTCGACAGTGCTAACACCGGACCGAAAACCAAACTGTACATCGGTTTGTATCTTATTTTCCTCAGCCCAATTTTCGACACGCTTTGTAAGTACGCTGGTAAACAGTTTACCAAAATTGCTAAGCAAAGTGATCCCCCTGTAATTGTTAGGGTCATTTTTGTCCCCTTTCTTATGTAATGGCACGATATAGCCATATGACCAGGCTTTCGGAAAATGACCCGAATCGAAAATCTTGTTAAAGCAATCCGTGATATGACCTATCAATATATCAGACGTCTCGATAATAAATTCATTTAATAAATTATCAACTGGGCATGGTGATTTGTTACGTTTTAACCGTTTAATTGCACGCAAAACCTCGTCCGTCGTAAAAGGAATATTTAAAGTTATGAAAGTTGGGTTATTATCGTTAAAATCATTGTCATCGTTAAAATGTTCGACATCGTCTAAACTTGTAGCCTTAATATCATTAAACAAGTTTGAAAAATATTCACGGAATTCGTTCGGTAATATGCTGCTAGATCCATTATTTCCTTTAGATCGAAAGTGAATCCAGAACTGTTTCGGTTTATGTTTTCGAAGATCACATAGCTCGCGTGACTTATTTATTTTATAATGCCTTTCCTTTTTCCGAACAAGTATCTTATAGCTCAGTTTAATTTCGCTCAATGCTATTCTATTTGATCGGGTTTTATTTTTATTAAAGATATTTAAAGCCACACACCTTGATAAAATATGTTTCTTATTTATACTTAAATTTACTATGCAAAATAAGGTGTGTGGCTTCAAGGCAACCAAATAATTATGTTTTGCGTTACCGCATTCGGAATCAAACCAGTCCTTGTTATTGTTGATAAGACGCGAAACTCGTGCTTTTCGTTTTAAGGGTGAAATATGGTTTGGCCGCATTTTCAATTAGCGATGCAAAACTATCTACCAAATTATCAATACTATTGCCGTCTAAGATGTAACTGTTATTCAATATTCCGTTAAACACAGGTAATTTGGAGATTATAACCCGTCTAAAATTGAGCTTGTGTTCTTCAGACCATTTAGAGCACGTGAAATCCGCTACCGGTGTAACGTTCGAATAATTATCTACGTGTAATGAGTTTACATCAAGTTAAAAATATAAGGGCGCATGGTCGCTGAACGTGTTAAATGGCAAAACGTTGAAGTTATTTATAAGCGAGAAATCCTNAATTACATAGTTATGATCATAAATAGGTGTTGGCGGCCATCTTGGCAGCCATCAACGCCATGTTGGATTTGTGTGTACTATATAATACTTAAACAATGTCTGCTGATCATTATGTGTTCTTTGCCCATTGAAACCTAGGTATAGACACTCAATTCATCAAATTTGATTGGATAGTTACATAGTTATGATCATGTATAGGTCTTGGCGGCCATCTTGAAAACTACAACTTTCCCGAGGTCCGATTTTGGTAAACTTTTGATATGTTTTTAAGGACCTTCTACCCTACCAGGATCAGTTAAAATACCTTTTGTAGCAATTTTTTGGGGGTCAAAGTGTATATTGACCCTACTAAATAGGTAATTTGGAAATTTGACGGCCGCCATTTTAAAATGGCCGCCATACCCATGTATGCAAATTTTTGAGAGTGGGTCCATATCTAATATTGTTCAGTATGCTCTAAGCTAGTATTCTGCAAATTTTCATGCTTTTATCACATCATGAACAATTCTGGTAAAAATCTGCACAAATCGACTGGACTAATTGATGTGAGAAATATCAACTTGGCCGGCTTTAATGTTATGACAGTACAAGTCGATCACTATTATGGCAAAAATTTATCACTGAACAAATAAGCTCATCGTTTCTGCATACAAAGCTATGTATTCATCAGTGAAATAAGCGGTCAGGTTAAACAATCAAACTTCAGAATACATCAATTCATACTCTGGTGTAAAACAAGGCGACCCTTGCTCTAGTATCCTGTTCATGATGTTCGTTAATTACATAATTGAAAATATTAACTCTAATATTGAAGGAATAATAACGATCAACTATATAAAAAAAATCTTATTATCTTATACCTATAATCAAATCTTATTTTCAACTTTGTCAACATCAGCCCACCTAATGTTAAATGACGTTGAATTTTTTTTTACTAAATACAAACTGAAAATCAATGTTGTTATTTTCGAAAAAAGTAACCGACAAACAAGTTTAAACTTTACTCTATATGGTGAGCCGTTGAAAATCGTCACATTATTCAAATATTTAGGTGTAACATTATTCAAGAAAAGGTGTAACTTTATTTACAGCAAAGTTCTAAAATACCGTATTGTTTTACAATTATTAGTTTTTATTATATGCTCTCTGGTGGTTTATAGAGATTAAACAGTGAAATAAAAGTAGTATTTCACTTGTTGAAGCAGTGAAAAATAACAGTGAACAATATCGATATTTAACCAGGTTTTCCGAAGGAAAAAACTGGTTATNCTACAAGACGTTTATTAAAATCATCAAGTTTGCACCACAATTTAGTAAGTTTCTTTTTTTTTCAAAATTTTCAACTTTGTTTGCAACCGTATTCAATCCCTCTAGCTTTGATTCAATCATAATAAGCCTAACAAATATAGCCTTAAGTAAGATACCTGTATCGTCCTTAGGCGAGCCAGTTGATGACGTATCGCGGGATGCGTTGCTAGCCATACTGGTAGACTTTGCAGAAACGTCAGGCGCTATCGACACTGCTTGATCATCAAACACTGCAGAGTTTTCATATAGCACAGAGTTCACTTCACCGAGAATTTCACTGACGGAAATCACACTGTCATCACCAAGTGATACTCCAGACGGGCCTCCTTTCGCCCATTTACGATTACTATTGTCACTAATTCTTCGTCAGTACTACTACTTTTTTTGCGTTTATTTTTCTTATTTTCGGATTTTGGCATTATACATCACAATATCCTTCAGTTAGAACTTTATTTCGTAAAGAAAACAGTTTAAATTATGTTTAAATCCAAGAACAATGTCCGCTCGAAAAAAACACGTCCGCTAGCTATCACATGACCTTGACCTGAGCATATGCGACTCTACTTAATCGAAGACAATATCATATGCCTCGATTTTGTGTGTGTTTCTATTTATAATAATATCCACAGAGGAGACACTGGCTTGACATTTATTGCATGAGCACGCAGATTGACCTTTGAAATTTAAGTATATCTCGTAAGTATTTGACACGTTTATAATTAAGATGCAGTTCGAAAAAGATATAATTACTAATTATATACAAAAACGATCTATATAACTATATCATCCTTGATGAAAGTTATGTAAGCAAATGGCATATAAAGATAGAATACTGATGAAAAACAGCAATTTAAATGTTCTAAAAAAATATCACGTAATAATATATAGGTCGACACCATGGAATTAACATAAATGTATTCAAACTGATACCATGACTCGAACATAAATGCAAAGGATCGACTGTGATGTTTCATGTTTGCGTCATTGTTACATGAAGAATTGAATGCAATATATCGAGGATTGGCGCCATCGTATTGTATCGCACATGAAAAATAATTAACAATACTGTGTTTTCTCTCACATTTGTTAACTGAATGAAATGTTAAGGTTGAGATAAAACGGACATGTACCGGTACGTATTAAAAATGTAGTTGAAACTGGCCCATGATTTAAATTGTTTGAATCAGGAACCAGGTAAATGAATTAAAAAATAATTGATTATGTGAACAATTATAAAGACAATAACAACTTTCTTTTATGGTATAATTGTATTGAGTAGTTAAAAATTTAACATATTTTTTGCTCAATTATTTGAAAAATAAGATTGCTTTTAACATATTTTTCTGTTAAAAATGATACGAATAAAAACAAAGAAATGTCACTAAGTTATACGATCATTCCTTGTGGAAATATTCAGTAAATACTGATCAAATTTGACATTTTCATTAATCAGCAGGTTTGATATATTTTTAATCTGTTCAATCATTAAATATATAAAATACTCCCATTCAAATCTTACCATATTAGGAACTTAGTACAACGTCTCATGGGTAATTGCATGTTCACAAGATGACTCCTATTGAATAAATGTTCCGTTTAATTTACAGAATTCTGACTATTTGCTGACCAATTAATTACAATACACACTAGTCAAACAAAAACACACGCCAACACAATAGTTTCCAAAGAACCCCTGGCGTTGTAATTACAATTATTTACATATCGGTACATTTCCAGCCGAGCAACAATTCTTTTCAATCCAAAACTCGATAGCATACTAATTAATACGCGTTGCTTGCGAGACTATTAAAGAAGTATTCGATACTATGTCACTTATCAATCATTTATAAGTCCATATCCGCTAGTATTCTGTTACTTAAGGCAAATAGCCTGTTAATGCAATAAGAGGAGATGTACTGATATTATATATTGATTGTGCACGTCACAGAAGTTTTAGATTAGTCGAAACATTTGCGACTACAGCCTAGTTTCATCATCGTTTGTTGTTGCGCTTGTAGTCCTGTAAAATTCATATTTGCGGAAAAAATGAAAAGTGGATTATCTTACGCATACCATGTGTATTTAATATTCTAATGATTATAATAATAAGAATAAGAATAAGAATAATAAAAGGATTAGGAATAGGAATAGGAATAATAATAAGAATAAGAATAAGAAGAAGAAGAAGAAGAAGAAGAATAAAACTCATACTACTACTACTACTACTACTACTACTACTACTACTACTACTANTCGTTGCTAAAAGCAGCAATAATTGATAGTTTACTTTAGCAATCATTATTTTTTTATTTAAGTATTTCTATGCGCTAAAAATATGGTAGATAATTCATAAACTCAGAATAGTGAAACTCGACACACACATCACTGTACTTGTTCATAGACAACAAAACTAGCATGTTGTGTATACAGTTTAAGTCTATATAGATCATAATGAATTAATTTTATGTTTTAAAGGATTTGGTCGATTCTTCACGTTGTGTCAACATGTCAACATTAAATGACGTGGACATTGCGATCTTGGCTCCATCACGTTAAATACCATCTTGTCGGATACAGGATGATTACAGCCCAGGATCAGGCTGATGTATATAGATGTTTATATATTCTAGTTTGAAATTTAATTTTAACATGTTACTGAGTGTTAAACGTATCTAAAAGCTTTATTTTCGCCCTCGAAATGAAAAATGTATATCGTTAAATAGATTATTTTTCATCCTGCAGTTGCAAATGCTCAATTTGTAGTATACTAAGATGTTGTCATATTGTTCATTCAAGTCCGAAATAGTGTTTGATATAAGAAAACAAAACGTTTTTTTTTTCTCACAATTATATACTAGGTAGATAAATTTGTGCAATATAGAATTCCTATGTTTATTTTGTCTATATGCTGTTGTTTATATAACACACACTTTCTGCCACATTGTTAGTTAAGACCACAACACATTTATCATATGTTCGTATTGGCCACACCTTAAATTCGTTAATAAAATAAAATTATATATTTTTGTTTCATTCACCCGTATTGTCAATTTTTCCCCACATTCGACAACAACAGATTTTTTTTTTATTAAGACTACATTTTTATGGCAGAGACTGCTAATTTTCGTAACAGTAAAAATGACAGCTTTTAGGAAAATGAATGCGTTCCACAGAAAGGCTCAACAACTATGCACACATTTGTGGCGTGTTCTGAGAAAACTGGGCAAAATGCTTGTGCGTAAATTGTCATTCCAGATTAGCCTGTGCAGTCCGCACAGGCTAATCAGGGACGACAATTACCGCTTTTATGGAATTTTTCGTTTAAATGCTTGTGCGTAAAGTGTCATCCCAGATTAGCCTGTACAGTCCGCACAGGCTAATCAGGGACGACACTTTCCGCCTAAACAGGATTTTCGCTAAGAAGAGACATCATTTAAAGGAAAAATTCCCAAAAAGCGGAAATTGGCGTCCCTGATTAGCCTGTGCGGACTGCACAGGCTAATCTGGGATGACAATTTACGCACACGCATTTTGCCCAGTTTTATCAGAACACGACACATTTGATGAATATCAATCATAACTAGGTTTTATATTGGTTGACTCAGACTGAGGATACACGTAGAGCTATCATTGCACATTTTTTTTTAATGTTTGGTTTTGGTTTTGGAATAATGAACACCTTGCATTGGTTAAGCACCAAACAATTACAACGGCGCATGTCATTTAAAGCGATACATGATAATGTCCAACAACACTCGACGCACGATATGACAATTGTAATGAATACAAGAGATACGATCCATTTTATTATTCAACCGTTCAGTGTAATTAAAAGGTCACGCTTCTTTGTTTATTCGGAACAGCTGAGCATCATTTTCAAATTTATAGACAAATACGCGTAAAATACGAAAATATTCACAAGTGCCTGTATTTACCGTATTGATCATAAGATTTCTGTAGGGTTCGGACATGACAAGCGAATTGCCAGCGTATGGCAATTGTAAAGTATAATAGTGGTGGTCGACGTTCTTTAAGAAACGTTCACATATCTCTTGATGCACGTAACCTATGCGCCTTCAATCCGATTTTAGTACGATACAACTGTATAGAAGAATATGAAGACCGCTGTTGATCGTAAGCTTAGCAAATAAATAATAAGTCTGAAAATGTTCATATGATTTAATAAAAAATGTAGCCTCGACATATTCCTACATGTATGCATTCCTGGTCTTATTCTAAGCATCTTACGTTAATTGATTACAGTGACTACGGCTATGGCAAAAATATGTATAGTATTGAAATCATTGACATAAACAAAACTGTCGTTTTTGTTCGATAGATTTTTAGTTCAAACGCGTTATTTTAAAACATAAATTCTGTATCAACGTATACCTATACATGTAAATATTTTCCAAAGTGTCTCTTTTGCGAACAATCTAAATGTATATACATATGAAGACATATTTTATAAATGTGTACATCAAAATATAAGTGATGTGATAAATACACTGGCAAACACTGATACTGTAAGCAAATTTTGTCACAGTGTCTGTAAATTTTATAGCATATTTGCGGAAAACGAAAACGTTAATACAGTGCGTCTGCAAGTAGTATTATTTCGCTTCTTTAATACGCTTTCATCAATTGTTGGACAGTGTAAATAAAATGTTGTACACTATTCCATTAATGGTCATGGCCCTAAATAACAAAATCAATATTTTCCTTTCATACACGATGCATACAAATATACACATATATAAAGTAAACAACCATTAAATGTGTATGAAAATATTATGATTCGTCACTAATTTTGTAAGACACCTTTGGTATGTTACATTCGCGGCAGTCTGCGTAGATAACGTAATCCAATAAGATCAACATTAATCGATCTTAAAGGATGCTATATATCGCAAAATATATTTATTTTATAATTTTTACAACATTATAATTTATACAAAAACATGACGTAATCTATGTTATCGATATTATCTGTACACATTTATCCATGCAGCACGAGTTTACATGTGTATCAGTGCGCCGGTAAACGAATTCCAGAAAGCTCCAGAACCATATAACTGGCTTGCTCCATTTATAGCTTGCACCCAGATCTGATCTGACATGGCGGCCCTTATGAAGACCTGTATAGTAGCACTCTGGTAATCGCTGCTGGCGGAGTTAGAGTATGATGCCTGGATCTGAGCTCCTTGATGGTAGATAGCGAGAAAAGCATTTTTTGAAGCAGGAACAGTATACTGGACTGTGAAAACGTATAGCCCTGGGACCGACACATTGAACTTGCCGTTAACTGGATCATAGCATTGACCCGCATTAGCTCGCACACTTGTAAAGACAATGGGTTGAAGATAAGTAAGGATGTAGTTGGCTGGTGAATGCGCGTGGAAATAAATTGTCGGGATCGTCAATTGGTCTGGAAATAAGAAAAACAAACATGAAGTCAATTATTCGAAATAACAAAAAGCTAGCATTCGTTGTATAAAACATGCGTATCTATTAACCCTTACACGAACGATCAGGAAAACCCAGACAAATATGTTTCCATAATAATTATGCATAATGTAACGTTCAAATATCTCTGCGTTTTGATTCTACATAATGTTCTTAATTTTACAAAGCATACTGAGGGAAGTCTTCACGAACAGTTATTGTATTTATATGTTATACAGTATATATTCAAGCATCATTCATTATACTGCACTTGTTCAATGTACTGTATAGAATAAAAGCAAACAGTTTGCACTCAAACATACAATAAATGAAGTTTTTTCCTCAGAAACAATTGATAACATGTAGATTGTGTATATCCGGCATTTTTTAAATATTGTGTTTGTGATTGAAGTTCAAAACAAGACCATGAATATGTATATGTGTAATAACCACATGCAGTTACGTTGTGCATAAGTGCAATAGTGTATCTAAAATCAGGAAATTTTCCATTTAATATCAGGGACCGGTATTATTAGACATAGTAAGATAAATTTGTATAGACACACCTTTGTGGAAACGTTTATGATAAGCACTTACATAAATTATAAATTAATGTCAACAGTTCTATATAGTAGTTGGTGTATTAAGAACATCCCTTATTTGAAGAATTTAAGGTTCCTAAATGCCTGTATTGATGTGGGACTTTTTAATTTAGTTTTTACTTTAATATGTCGTAAGATACTGCATGGCACAGAGTACAAGCTGATTATTTAGAAAGAAATATATATAATTGGATTACAAGAAATATATCACTTGATTTGTCAGTTGATGTACTATACATTTCGCACTGTTGCGTAACATATAAATATATGCACATTGCAATCGGAACTGTTGGTGATTTGAACAGCATTTAACGCTCATTAAGTGGACACAGGACAACTGTTAACACAACCAGACAGCTCCCTGGCAATATCATGAACTATACTTCTTGTACATATTACTCATTATTAAATAAAATCAATTTATGCATGTTTAGACAGTTTTAAACTGCATTATTGTATGAAATTATTGTATTAAAATCATACCTTTCAAGATCTCATTTTCCTTTTTCATCTGCAAAACGGTCATTGACGCATTTAATGTCAGGTCTGTTACAGCCTCAGATATATTTAACTTCGAGATTTTGATTGCGTCAACGACTTTTGTCTCCATGTGTTCTTGCTTGCGCTCCATAACATCGAGAGCATCAGATACGTTTTTAAGACCACCGTGTAATGTGTCCTTTATTTCTCTATCAAGTGCTGTTTTCAATTTTTCCAAACTGTTCAGACTATCTTCTAGTTTATTTCTATCTTCTTGAATCACCTTGACAGACTCGCGTATCTCCTTCAGCATCGTTTCGATGACCAGCTCATTGCGAAGTACCCTCTCCAACAACCTCTCCTCGAAGTCGTATCGAGAACAAGCCGGACACGATGGTTCTCTGGCAAACGAAGCCATGATGATGTTCATAAATATAAACATACATTTCCTGTGCAGCATCATATTTGAGATGTAAACGTAATTTGAACACAAACGATAACAATTGGCATCAATCCCTGTAAACAGTCACCAAGCGAAATGATGATAGCCTACAAACTGCAGAATATATAATACGATTCATAGGCCACACAAACACAGGTGTATGTTTTTTTTTACAGAATGTTTCATGCCAAATAAAAGTAGTGAACTCAATTTACATGTAAAATAGTACAAACATGCCAAACGAACGTATATTTGCAGGAGAACCCTTTTCTTTTCTACAAACATTATTTGAGGTCATTATAAATTATAATATATGATATTTATAATGAAACAAACATGCGATAAAAATAGATTTGCTTTCATTTGCTGTTATTATATACAAAATGGAAACATTTGTACGAAAGTGTCACTATATTATTGCATGAAACATGTTAACTGATTGCATTGAGATGTCATATTCAATATTGGTCGAATACGATCAATCTTTTACCTGATTTTGTTCTTAATTTAAGACTTTCATTATTGTTCCGTTTAAAATTATCATATTAATTAAATAATCATTAAATAACATTTTGTTAAAACTATTAAGTTATTGGTAAGACTGCCGAGCTGAACACATCTGAAATAACGTCACTATTTTGGCGTTGTTTCATTAAACAGCCGTTCACATTCAAGCTAAGCCATTCTACATGTGAACAAACGATGTAAACGCGTCCAATAAAAAGAAAAGTTTGTTTTCGGTAGATAATAGAGATTTGCATTCACTCTTGATCATTGAACACATGACGTGGAGCGTCGTGAGAAAACCGGGCATAATGCGTGTGCGTAAATTGTCATCCCAGATTAGCCTGTGCAGCCCGCACCGGCTAATCAGGGACGACAATTTCCGCTTTTTTGGTATTTATTGTTTAAATGATGTCTCTGCTTAACGAAAATCCAGTTTAGGCGGAAAGTGTCGTCCCTGGGTAGCCTGTGCGCACTGCACAGGCTAATCTGAGATGACACTTTAAGCACAAGCATTTTGCCCGGTTTTCTCACGACGCTCCACAATTTTGTTTTACCACTCGTATGCCCCTTTCGTACACATGTTTTTTTTTCTCTGATCATACGTGTATTAAAATAGATTATAAACTTAGCCCAACACATATCTTCATGCTGTGCAATCTTATTTCAATAATAGAGTGCAAATGAGCGGATTCCATAGTGGATATGGTATCTAGCGATCGGGATGTCACGGGCTCGATCAGATCTCCCCAAAAGACACCAAATACCGTGGGAACGAACACGCCAGCGTCTTAATAAGCCTATATTTTTCGACGAATTCAGCTAAAATAAAAACAGATTAAACTTATTGGAAGCAAAGGCGGTGTAGCGAACGCATCATGGGTGTTGATTGATCGCTCCTCTCGATACCTATGCGCCACCGCAAACACTTTCAACACAACATACTGTTTTTTGTTTTGTAACTAATGTCGCGTTTTAAATATCCTTATAGCACTTACATGAGGTTGGAAGTTAGTTCGTGGAGATGAAAATGAAATTTAGACCGAAATAAGCTAGTGCGAAATTTTGTTGAATGTGTGTCTTAATTTTACTTACTTAAAATATACGCATAAATCATATGTGAATCATAAATCATACTATGTTTTATATATACGGTCGTAATGGGCTTCCATACAGAAATGAAAGCTATAATTGAATTGTTTATGTAGAGAAGACAATGCTGCTTTTTGACCTCTTCAGATCGGAAATGTGAGGTATATGGACCTTAATCGAAAATGCCGGCACGATTTAATTATCAAACAAACAAGTTTAATCAGTAATTATGTGTTTTTCTTAAATAAATTGCATTTATAGTAAACATTAAATGCAGACTGATAAACAGAAGCATTCAACATAAAAGGTAAGCATTCCATATAAATCAAACAAGCGCATGTTTGTTATTTCTCAAATTAACCCGGCTTTTGGAGACTATAAACATAATTCAAAGTTGTTCCTTTCTAAGCACTTTAAACGGAAACAGCGACCGATGTTTATAAACATAAAGTAATTGATAATCGCCAATTATACAGTACGGCGAGGATTGGCGTCGTAAACAAATTATCTAAAAACAAAAAACACATCCTGTTGAATCCTTCTGCAAATTACCATGTGTTTTTTTCTGGTTTCAATTTTCAAAATGCTTACATAATCATCGACTGCAAAAAATATTTTGAAAAGGGTTGTTTTTGTTGCGAAAAAGCGGTGGTGATGGTGGCAGAAGTAAACCTTTTTCTAAAACGTTCAATAGGGAAACGAGTTTCACACTGTCTTATTAGGCATTTCCATTAAAGCGCTAGTATTTATAAGTGGAAATACCCCATCATTTTTGTTAGAATATTCATACACGTATAATATTTGTTTTTAATACTAAAACGCCTCTTCACTTGTTCCAAATTTCATTTATATTTGACACTGCTTGCAGCATTCTGTGTGCTCAGGGAAACATGAAATATATAATCGAATAACTTTTTATAAACGACATATCTTAAACATTACAGGATATCCAGTTTGCTGAATGCCTTTTAAACGAGTAGTTTACATATTATTGTTCATTATTCACGATGTATATTTCATGTTTGGATTGCAGCCAAGTCAAGTATACTCTGGCGTTAATGAAAGAAATGAAAGAAAAATGACTTTTCACTTGTCACTGATAATTTCAAACGTGTTAAATTTCCGGCCTGTAATTGCCAATTGTGCTATATATATATATATATATATATATATTTAACGGATTTTAACAGGGTTTC
>VMBQ01007759.1:0-10655 GCA_007657795.1 Dreissena rostriformis | reverse complement strand
CAGGAAAACATCATCAAGGCTTGCAAGGTGGACAAAGAAGGCAAGGTTGTCGAAGGTATGTGTTCCACTAAAAAAAAAAAAAAAAAAATGGTTTTTTTTTTTTTTGGGGGGGGGGGGGTTCATGTGTATCTCATTGACCTGCACATTTTGAGTGGTGAAAAGGTCAAGGTCAATGATGACCTTTAAGGTTAAAGGTCAAAAAATAATAATCCAAGCACCCACAGCCGAGCGTTGGCATCCGCTCGACGGTGCTCTTGTTTTATTATTGATACCATCTTTATTAGATTTTAGTATTTATTTTTATTAGTCAGTCATGGAAATCAACATAATGTCATCTATTAACACTGTTAATGGACCCAGTCGACTTACTTCAGACACTGATCAAGAACAGTGGCATACATGACCATGTATCAGTATGGAATGTTATTGTCAGTCATATGTATAGTGAAAATTACAGTCACTCCTAATCATAAATAACTACAACATTGTAATTAGTACTAAATACTCAATACACATACATATTTCTCATACATTTATTGTTCAATAATAATAATGACAGATTCCATATTAACAATATTGTTTGTGCATCGTCAACATTTTCCCATCACATTGAATGTACATGCTAAGTTATTATTGTACAGAACCAATTGTCAATTTATTTTGCATTAAGCATAATGTTCCACAGCTGATGTCTGATCTCTTTTTGCTTTCTTTAAGTTTATTTCTTATTCAGCATGAAGTCATCATATCATGTACTAGTTGATTATACATTGTTTGGGACTATTTTTCATTTATTTTTTATTTTTAGCTATTCCTGCATGTAGCTGTAGCTTTGTTGATTATATACCAGAAATGAAACTCCCAAGGGCACAAAAAGTAGGGTTCACAAGAAGAATTACCCCCCACACCCTGCCAACCTATGATTATGATATTATAAATTGAAGGAAATTCTATAGCTGTCTGTTAGTGCTATATGGGTTCTAAAGAAAATGTCTGTCACAGACTTACACATGATTATGATAAGCAGTTGGCTTTCATAATGTGCATCTTGTTCTGAAACTGATTCTGTTGATCATGTCAGGATCTATGCGATTACTGCATTCGTTTACTGGTTCATAATTTTTGTTACATTTATTTGTTAGAATATGCCATTATTCTTTACTTTATGTTTCAGCCATGTTTTATTCTGATATTTTTTTCTGATCATGTTTTGGTTGTTTATGTTTTTTTGGTTAACTTGTTGAACAGTCAGCTTAATTGTGCTTTAGACTTTTACAAGTCATGTTTTATTATGTATCAATAAAACACTGAAACTTACTACACATATGCCTTGGTGTTAACTCACACAAAGTTCTCAAGGTCAGCTATTTGAAATTCCTACGTCCAGCTTCTGTCTTCGTGCAGTGCCTGGTGTGGGTGATCAACTTTAAGCTCGTTACCACATCAGAGGCCACATTTTCCTCCAATCTTGCTGGAACTCGGTCTGAATATTTATCTGGAACATATCTAGGCCAAGTAAGAATCTGGGTAATATGTGTCCAAAAACTAAGCAACCAGGTTTAATATTAGAAATACCTAGTTACCTCTTGAGGTGCCACATCTATGACTTAATCTTGATGAAAGTGGTCAGAATGTTTATCTTGACATTTTCTAGGGTGATTCAAAATGAGGTTCACCAGCGTCAAACAACTAGGTCACTAGGTCAAATCTTAGAAAAACGTTGTTACCACTCTAGAGGCCATTAATTAATTATAACTCAATTTTAATGAAAAGTTGGAATGTTTATCTTGACAATATCTTGGCTAAGTTCGAATCTGGGTCACGATTCGTTAAAATCGTGGTCTCTAGGTTAAATCTTAGAAAAAAATCTTGTTACCACTCGAGTAATAAATTAAGCGTATGAAACATGTGAGACAACTCTTATTTATATTGAATCAGCTACTCCCCTTTGTGGCGATGTTATTAAGAGTTCAGTTTACTTGTGTGTATCATGTAGGTGTTATTGTTATTTGAAGTTCGATTATTTGCATACACCCTTTCGAAGGCTGCATATATGAGGTTGCGCTGTACGACTGTGCTAAATTTCCCGTCTCAGCCATAACTTTGCCATTTTTTATGGATTTTTAAATAACCTTTCGCAATAATTATTGTCCACCATCACAAGACCACGTGACGCTGCAGCACCCGTTTTCCTACCTCAAAGGCCAAAGTCTTACTAAGTGGTTAAAGGTCAAATTAAGCCATAAAAAAGCTTGAAAATACCAGTCTTTGCCATGCATTGAGGGATTTTGAAATTGCTTGGCACAAATGTAAACCATCATCAGATGATATGTTGCGTGTAACAACTGTCTCTATACATCAGGTCACACGTAGGAGTCAAAAGTCAAATTAAGATTTTGAAATAACTTGGCACAAATGCAATCCTACATAAGACAAGTCAGGTGTAAAACTTGTCTGCCTATCCCAAAGGCCAAGTTCACAAGTACGAGTTCAAAGATCAAATTTTGCCATAACACAGATGGTTCAGACTGTAACTATCGTTCATTATGCTATTTTAAGATAATTTACCACAAACAACAACCATGATGAGACGGAATTTCAAAGGACAAGGTCACACTTCCAAGATAAAATTTTACTTATTGGGAGTGTAACTTTGTCATTCATAATGAAAACCATGAGGACACCGCATTTCGTGTGTAAAACTTGTCTCCCTACCCCAGAGATCAGGGTCACAGAGGTCAAATTTGGTTATCACATAGCTTGTACAAGCTGTAATTTTTCATACATCATTTTTACACAACCTACACAAATGACTACCATAGGGAGACTGTGTGTTGCGTGTATCACCTGTTTCATTACCTTAAAGGTAAAGGTCACACTTAAAGGTCAAAAGTCAAATTTGGCCAAAAACAATTGAATTTGACATAATAAGACTTATGAGACTAAAATGGAATGGTTGGTCATCCGTGCTCTGTGGACACATTCCTTGTTCATTTTGGTTCATCCTTTGTTCTCTAACTAAGTTCGTACCTTCCATCAGGACAAGTCTTGAAACAATTTATGTCCGTTCGTGCTTAATGGCCATCATTACCCTCTTGTTCTATATGTATGCTTGTTCTAAATTCCATTGTGACAGGATTGCTCCATTCGTGACAATTTACAATTGGATTATAAAGTGTGCGTCCGTTTCTGCATTAATATAAACGCATCCGACAGTATGAGAAATTCGTTGCCGTATCGTCTAGATTTTTCAAGCCCTGTCTTCCACTATAACGTCACCAAGGAGGGTCCCGAGCCCGACTAAAAAAGGGGGACAGTTTGGACTAGAGCAGCTACCCTACCCTGTGATAAACCCGCCAGCTACAGAAACGCCAAACTGCATAACAAAATACATCGCGGTCCTGGGGCAAGATTGACATCCAGCTGGAGGGCGTATGATTCCGGGCGGCGAAAGCCAGTGTCAACTGGAAGCTGAAGACCGGTGTCTCCCCCAGGCCCACCACCACCTTCGGTACATGGAATGTTAGAACCGTCTTCGAGATCAGGAAGACAGCGCAAGTGGCCGAAGAGATGAGGAAGTTCAATCTCACCATCCTAGGAATCACGATGGACTGGTTCTGGGCAGGAGCGACTGACTTCCAGCAAGTAACTTCTGTTATCGGGGCTTGATGCAGCACACACAAAGTGAATAGCCCTGATGTTTTCCAAGTTGGCACAGAGAACGCCCTTATGGGTTGGAGGCGCATGGACCGCGGATTATGACAGTCTCTTTTTTAAACAAAGAACATGAAAATCAACATGAACATAATCCACTGCTACGCCACGTCGAACGAGAATGAAGAAGACGAGAAGGATTTTTTTTAACAACAGACCGTAAACTATCATACAAAGAGGAACATCATCATTGTAATGGGAGACTTCATCGCCAAGATCGACAGTGACAGCCGAGGATATGAGGATAATAGGGAAGTCATGGCTATGCGAGCTGAACGATAGCGGTTAGAGATTTGCCGACCTGTGCGCCTCAAGTAACTTGGTTATCGGAGGATGTGTTTTCCACATCAGGATACACAAGGCAACTTGTGTGTCACCAAACCTATCAACGGAGAATAATATCGACTACATGTGCATCATGGAGAAGTTTCGTCACTCTTCAGGATGTACGCTTCAAGCGAGGAGTACACGTTGCTTCCGATCATCATCTCCTTGTCGATCGATTGAAACTGAAGCTGACGAAGAGATGGGCAGGGGGGGTCAAGCCAACGCTAGCGTAACAACACCGCTACGTTGAAAGACACCTGGAAGAGAAGCACATAGGAACTTCAAGCGAAGTATAAGAGCAGACAAGCAGAACTACCTAGTGACGATTTCAACAGAAGCAGAAGAGGCAGTACACCAGAACAGAACCAAGGACTGTACTCCATCACCAAGAGAATAGAAGGATAGTTTGCCAAGCCAGAGGGCCAGTAATGGGCAAGAACGCAGGAGTGATTGCAGATGACGAAGGGCAAAATAATAGGTGATCGAGCACTTCCAGGATCTACTCATTAAGCCAGCTCCTTCGAACCTACCGGAGACTCTGCCAGCTACAGGCGATCTGCCAATCAAGTGCATCGCACCCACGAAGGAAGAGATCCGTAGCGCCATCAAAAATTGAAGAACGGCAATTCTGCAAGACCTGATTGAATACCAACAGATGCGCTGAAGGTTGACGTCGAGACAAGTGTGAAGCTACTCAACCCGCTCTTCAGCCAGATATGGGAAGAAGAAATATCAAAATAGTGGAAAAAGAAATACGACCTCAGATCCTGCTCCAGCTATCGAGGAATGACACTGTTGTCCATCCCAGGAAATGTGTTTAATCGCATCCTACTGAACCGAATGAAAGGCGTTAAAGGCCCGTATGTCCGTGACCAACAAGCCGGCTTCCGAAAGGAGAGATCGTGCACGGATCAGATCGCAACCCTGCGCAGCATTCTTGAAACATCCCTTGTGTGGAACTCGCCCCTCTACGTCAACTTCATCGACTATAAGAAGTCATTCGAAAGCGTTGACCGGCAGTCCCTCTGAAGACTACTGATAGATATGAACTAGTGTCCATTAAACATTTAAAGGCTTTTCGAACACAACAATCGCTGTGTGACATTTATAATAGTGCATCATGGATTTACCATTTTTAACTATTTAGAATATTTCTTACAGAAATTCCTTTAGGCAAACAGATCTGGGTCTACGCTGTTTGCCAAGGCCTTTTTTTCTAGACGCTAGGCATATATGGGTAAAACGTGATTTCTTCCACATAATAATTATTATATGGTGTCCACCATTTGTGTACACACATATTTATTGCATTAAAGCTCGTAGATAATATGTTAAATCTCAAAAGAATGATTTCATACATTTTATGCATGATAAATCAGTTTGAAGTAGCAACGTCACTTTATTGTTTTAAGCAAAATAACATTTAACAATAAACAAAATTAACTATCTTCCTTGGATTCTCGCTGAAGACTTTACAAATCGAATCGCGTCTTAAACTTATGGCAACTCATGTCATGTTTGTAGCTAAACGTTATCTTGTAAAATGTATATCTTAAAGTATCATTCGTGATTTATCGCATCAGATCCATATTAACATTAACGACCATAAATATCTCTGAGAGGACTGCAAGAATACGTCATTTTAGAATACAATCACACTATGATTGTCTTACTTTCGCTCGATTGGTCATTCACGGCTCGGGTACTACTTACATGTACCCCGTGTACTCTTAAGTATACTTACATGTACCCCGGGTACGCTAAATATACTTTATCGTACCCGGTCGATTTTAGACTGTACCCGAGTTATATATCCGCTCAAAATCCGATGTCGTAAAACGCGCTACCGATTATCTTAAACAAACTTCTCTTTAAAAAAATGCATCAACATGCTTTTTGAGTATGAGTTTCGATAATATAGAGGCCATTTTACATAAAATTGACATAAATGTGAATATAATAAATTACCGACAACGACCGATTTGGCGTTAAATTTCCCGGGTACGTTTTAGTATATTTACCGTACCCGGGGTACATGTAAGTAAACTTAAGAGTTCCCGGGGTACATGTAAGTAGTACCCGAGCCGACAATGACCAATCGAGCCTTACTTTCTCAGAAATCCGTTGCGGCTCTATGGTAAGCCACATGTGTTAGTCTTTGTGACAGCGTGACTTTAGCTTTAGTCATGAGTAACAAAGCACAGTTACACTTTTTCTGGGACCTTTTTGTGGAGGACTGTGGTTGAGGTCATAGGTGGCCTGACAACCAGTTATCATTATGGAACACGTCTAATTGCAAGTGTATGACACGTAGATGTTAGTGAACGAATTTCGGTGTACTGAATATATTATCTGTTCGTGTGTTCCATATAGAAGAGTGGCCAGTTGTTCTGGTGCAGACTGGAGTTAATCTACCATGATGTACTGCCCTTCCCTTCATACCAAGAGCTGGTGGTGTCCCGGACGAACACTATCATAAACATCACATCATGTTATGTATTTTTTGTCTTAAGACAATGCATGATAATAAATTGTAAACTTGAAATCAGACATAAACAACATTTGAATAAATAAATACAACAAGATAAAAAATCAGGGCTTGCTTTGTCATTCCCCAAATTTGCCAACGGTTTCAAATTACGTCATTTAGCTAACGAACATTCTGACTGGCACATATATTACCGAAACCAACTATCGAGTCAAGGATTTAACATACACTGTATTCATTTTACTATATGGACAGATGAAAACGTTTTGGCGATCAAATACAATCTTATTGTCCATTTAAAGATATATTTCACTTTTTCAGTTATAAATTAAAATATAATTAAGTGTATTAACGCTATTTAATTATCGGTAATTGGTTTTATTTCATTAATCTATTGTAAGATTTGATAATAAAACACACTTAATTAAGTACATTCCTATATTATCATGCTATGTGCAAACGTGATTGTTTTACACGTTTTAACCCCGAGTAATAGAAGGATCAACCGTTTTTTTTTTGCTTTGATAGTGGAAATGTTAACTCGAGGTAGACATCTTTCATTATGCAAACGGCTGGAAAAAAACGTACACTTAAGTTAGTCTCCAATATTATCAAACCATCGCATGTTTTAAGCTGTAATACAGTTTTGTACAAAAAGGATCATGTGAGTTTTTTGTGATTAAGCAAAGCGCACCTGGTATTATATGTGATTGTAAATGAATGTAACTCATTCGAGTTAACTCTTACTTTTGTGGAATTTCAGCTTTTAACTGGTTGTGGCGAACAATTGATCCATCTATTATTGTGTGTGTACTTTAGAAATAACGTCTGCGAAACAAGTCAGGGCGTAGCTTCATACTTCGTGTTGGCTGAGGCATACACTTGTCTCTGGAAATTGTGTTTATAAATAATGCTCGAAAAGTGTTAAAATATAAGACGGTCATTGGAAGGGGTCAATTTGAAACTCGAACAGGAAACAGACGAGTGTGACCATTACACATACTAATTAATTCTAAATAGAAACATAAACGATAACATTTCAACACAACAACATTTAATAAATAAACGAGACAAAAATGATGTGAGAAAGTTTAGCTTGTCGTGAGATTAAGGCCAATATATATACATGTGGAATTAAGTCATTGCATCAATAAACGCCCTCAGAAAGCGACTTTTGAAAGGATTGGTTCCAATGTGTGACATGAAAACATAAAAAAAAAAAACATTTAAAAGCACAAACTATGAAATGAAACTGAATTAACATCGTCAGACCCAATGAAATACTTATCAAGTGAATCTTAACTGACTTTTTAACATCGTAAAATGGTGCGTTAAATGGTACACTGCCGAGTTACTCTTGTGAAATTTGGAATGTCAAACTGCACTTGGAATGAATATTCAGATTTACATTTGGTCGCATTTTTGTTATGTGGGTCTGAATTGATTTGTAATGGACCCACGCGGACTTAAATAGAATTAAATAATTTATTTAAAACATAATTTAATTGGGTAGCAATAACGTAATCGATCATTTGCATGACGTTTTTACAAGCTATGACGTAAGTGTATCGTGTCGGTCGCGGGATTTCACCGATGCAGGCAACACCGTTAACACAATTGTGTTGTAATCAGATAGTCTACCTTGTTCCAAACACCAAAGCACCAACATGGATTGAGCCTTTAATTATTCAAATTATTATGGATTTTGAATTTAAGGGTAAGACTTAAAATAACATTTATTTTGCACGAATAGCAATGAAAATACTTAAAGAGGGGCTCCAATAGATGCCTAGCTGCTTTGCACGATTAGCTCACGTCTTCCATTAAGTAGTTTTTTTTTAACAAGAACACAATATTAAGTGGTGCATGTATGTATTGCTTTTAATTAACAATTGAAATAATTAAAGATAATTTGATAGAGCTTTTATTTTCTTTTTGTATCATCCTGTAAATCTCGTATTGTACGTTATAATTTAAGTTCACGTGTTTCCAATATCGGCGTTCCGGAATCTCCTTATTTTGGTGCACGTTGGGCTTAGTTTGTGTTGATCATACTGGACAGGTAGGGTTTTCTTTGTGGTCTTCTTCCCTCGCCACAGTTTAGTTAAAAACTAAATAGATGGACATCGCAGCTATAAAAAACTTTTTTCCAACTTTCTTGAATCAAGTAAGTTAATTATGTAGGAGTGCAGACACTCCAGTCCTCACATAATGGAGTCTTATGCGAATAGAACATACGCACAAAGGATCTCATCACCTATTTATTATATATTTTGTTCTTTAAGATGGTACCTTTACAAAGTTAGCATATCTATAGTAATAAAGAACATGTTTAAAGTTTACATTATCATTTACATATTCTGGCACTGTCTATTCTAGGATTCAACAAAGATGGTGGAATTTTACTGATAATTCTAATATTACAAAAATGTATGACATTTTTCCTTCTTTGTCTATGTGAAAAATCCCCCCTCCCATGCAAAGGATCTTCAATAAAAGGGGTGAATCCCCCAATCCCTTGTCCTAGAATATACACTGATTCTGGTGATATGTTAAAGAGGTGTTTTTTGTTTCCTATGCATAAATTAGATCTGAGTCTATTGAATTTCAAAGAGAGAGAACCAGATCTTTCTAGAAATTGATCGTAGTTTCTTGCGAAATCTTCGTCGGCAAATCTAACTGCTCTCCTCGATTGTTTCTATTTTTACGGAATCCGCTTATTCCCGCATTGAATGTCGCTTTACACCCTTTTAGGTCGTCATAATTCAATCTGTGCGATACGTGATTTACGAAATTCACCAACGACACCCGTCGAAACTCATCAACATTAGACGAATGGCACGAACTAGATCAAATGACCGATTGTCATTGTCGAGTGTCGTCATTCATTATCGGCGTGTAGTTCCGTGAACACGACTGCAATTCATTTGCAAAAATTCATCATTTAAAAATAGCACAATAATCAATACGCTCGCCGCCCTACATGTATATGATGTCAACTAACACAAAATGCTTACACCTGTTCTTAAATAGGAAGAATTGACAAGTTGTAAACATTCGTAGATTGATACGCCTCTGCGTGTATAGCACAAAACCATCAGAACTACATGTATAATGTGGCAGATTTCTGCAATAGCGCTCTTGTGTGTTTTCGGATTTGACGAACACCAATCCACAAGCATGACAAATATACCCGCCGAAACGTACAAAATAGACCCATCAGAACACAACATATACCCGCCGAAGCAACCAATCGATGTATTTACAATTGTCACACCCGTCAACACGCAATACAACAAATCAGGCACCTACACAACAAGTTTGTTCTCACATATATTTCAAGGTCATGTGCAAACGTTTAGGCGTAGTGGTGATCTGTGACCGTAGTTGATTAAGAGAAGTAAAGCACAACAACGCCGCACAGAGGTTGAAGTAGGTTTTAACAATACGAATAATGTAACACAATGCGATAGAGGCACGGTAATTAGAAGCATACATTACTGGTCATAAAGAAAATACGAAATTGTTATAAATCAACATTCAATTGTCATCTAGCAACATCTATTCAGCACGATTTGCTACGGGGATATCTTTAGAGTCCACACTCGCTATGAGTAAATACGAATAAAAAAAGTGCATCTCATACCAAATTTGGTGTCGATAGACTGCCCTGCACGGCCTTTCTAATTTTGCAATTGACAGCCTACGTTTGTTAAGGTCAGTCGTGACTTTGCGAAGCTTATCATCAAACCATATGACAAAGTTTTCACGCCATTTTGGTGTGATTCTGATAACCGTTGTTGCTATACGTTGAGTTCCATTCTAAAACTTTCCGACGCACTGTCAACACAAGAATGAATATCTGTAAGTCACGTATTACTATAAATTTTAATATAAATTTATAATTTATGTCATCTGTTGTTTTTTTTTGCGAAAATCATTTGAACACTATTCGAAATATATATATGTATTTGTTATTTCTACCCAGAAAGTTAAATTTATGTGTTTGAATGATTTTCGCGAAAAAAAACCAGATGACCATTTTGATTTTCATATTATTGGTAATGAATTCTGATTTAAGTTATAACCCCGTCACACCGGACTGGCGTCCTTACTGCGTCCTTAC
>VMBQ01007758.1:0-44248 GCA_007657795.1 Dreissena rostriformis | reverse complement strand
CAATCCTGAAAATTCGGTTCAACCGGGTTTAGGGTAGTTTAAACTGTAAGGACTGGTTTAAACTAGCAGTGTTGCTATATAATTACCTTCTGATTCAAATCTACTGACTTAGTTAGTGTAAAGCGATGAAGCGATGTTCAAACAAAGCCGTAAAACTATATGATTTCGTTATTGTGTGACTATGAGTAGTGTTGTTAATGGGTATTTTTGTATTGTTTTTTTTTAATTTCAAACGAGAAAATAAATCCACATATGTTTGGCGCAGTAGCCATCCCGTGTCCAGATGATGTGTAGAATTGAGATAGAGCCAGTGGATGATATATAGATAGATATAGACAAATAAACTCATTTGTATTATTCAAGATTGTCCATGTTACACATCCAACAATACGTCTGTTGATTTAACTGAGTCTAGTCTCTCGTGGCTAGACAAAACGTCTGCTAAATGCAACAGAAACAATAATCACAAAACAAATTCTTTGATAATCACTAATTAAGAAAGCGTGACATAAAGACAAACACTCATATTTTATATTGGGTATGCGAATGGTATAGAAACTTTAATTCAGTCATTTAGTCTTAACCGAACTTGGATACATTGTGTATAGCCAAATAATATTGTTTATCAGTGAGAATACGACTTATGGAAAACCCATGTTCGTTTTAGTTAATGCCCCTTTTTCATACGAAAATAAAACACAAAATTGTGGATGCCATGTAAGCGTAAGGTATTTTTTCAGTTACGTACTTTTTGAATTGGTTACACTCAAATAAATACATATAAACGCGTATAATTGGGTGTGTGGATGCCATAGAAACTTATAACATATGACTCCGTGTTCATTTTAGTTAATGTTTTTTTTTCTTACAATAATGAAGGCAATTTAAAAGAATTGTAAAATGTATCCGCCGTAAACTTCATTTTTGATCCAATATTGACCAAACTTGCACATATTGTGTTTAATTATAGAATCATGTAAATCCTTGATAATAAGTCATATTTAACCAGATGCACTGGGCAAAACATCGCTTTGCGCATGATGATTCAGTTGTAAACATAGGATACAAATTATTAGTGAAATATACGTGTTCGACAAATGTATTGTAATATTTACAAAGGGCAATAACGTGTCCATAAACCAAGCACATGTCTTCTCAGTTCTCATATGAAGTAACAATGAAGCGACAGGGTATATCTCGCGAGGGCAATTGACATGCTGGTAAGTAGCTTCTGTTGTTGCTGATTGCTATGTCTACGCATTTTCATATGCTCATAAAGACAATTCATCGGTCGACTAGTATGGAAATCAGTTTTGTTTTCCTAACGAATTGCAAAATTACTGGGACAAATATCACAGATTTAGCGCAACTCTAAAAGTATCCAGTATCTATCCCTTTGTTTTGATATAGACAATTATATCAGGGAAAATAATGTTCTCTTAACATGCGCTTAATAACATCAATACCCAATAAGCAGAAATTAAACAGTACTATACTATGAAGTGACTGGCGTCGGCGACAGTATGATATATTCGATTATAATACTCACCGTGCTTTCCCGTGTAAAATTTCCATATACCCATAGCTTGATTATATAAATATTACAAACAATGTTGATGACCGCTTACTTTTCATCTGAATTCGTCACTTTCGACATGTTTTTTATTTAAAGTACATCGTGTATGTCTGGTATAATACCATTAAAATCATTGGCATAATTGAAATCGTTCGGGTATAGTATAATTGCACCCTCGAACAGTAATGTTATTTAGCCTTCGGCCTCGGTTGACATCACTCTCCCCAGGTTGCAATCTTTACTATAGCTCTCAACTGCCTATGACAGTTATATAATATGAACTACTCGCTCATGATAAAGAACATGTTCGCTATTAACCTATCCCAAAAACAAACCAAATGCTAGCTTCGATCCTGAATGCAGGTTTGTAAACTCACTATAGTTCTCATTTCAGATGCAGATAATACATGTCAGATCATGTTATAATCTAAATAATTTCACTCCCGATATCTTGTAACAAAGTGTTTCATAACAAGTTCGTTTCCATATAAGCAAAACGTATTTGAAAACAGAATTATTTTTAATCTTATTCTATTGTTGTAAACGCAAGTTTTAATTATTGAATGCAATTTCGGCACAGATCGATGGTAATTTACGTTTTCAAACTCGTTGTTGACGTGTTATCAGTGCACCATATGCTGGTCAGTATGACATTGCATACATCAGCAAATAAACTTGGGCAAATTTGCTCCATTTTTTGTACATGTATGCCATGTTTAATTCTTGTATATTACACACTGTATATGAACAACATAAACCGATGCCTTCGGTTATCATAAATTCAAGGGAAGGAAAATAGCCGTATCTCACAAAAATGCACATCAACTTATCTCTTAAGTAAGATCTGATACCATATTTGTTCTGCGAGGGGAATAATTGGTTATGCTTTACAGCCGACGAACTTTTCAGACTGACATACATGTATACTCTGTTAATGACGCGATCTATTTAAGAACACACACACAGGGAGAGTCTTATCTACATTGGATGTTAGATAGAGGAGTCAATGACGTGAACTCTTATTTTAAATCTGACAAAAAACTATAATATATTTTTTACAAACGTTAAACCAGCGAAAGATCGTATCAATTTGAATACGTGTTGCTAATTTTAATCCGAACCATTAAACATTTCTTTTGGAAGTAAAAGTAAGAGGTTCTTCTGTTATCCAATTCAAATACATAATTTAAATATATTCTTGCTGTTGTCAAAAGCAAGTCCTTTGAAACAAACACAGTTAAACTTCAGCTGAATTAGCAGGAGAAGAAACGTATTATATCATGTGGTCCTCTATTAATGACATTGGACTTTGTACCGAACAGTGTGACACAACACAAGTGAACTTAACACGACATATATATATGAGCAATTAATATATTACTTTGTTGAACGTTTTGTATTAGACATTACAGCAATCCCGAGTATCGCGGATTCGATTCCCAACCCAGCCACAACACCTATATTGGGATAGGTAATAACCTAATGTCTACGGCTTCTACCTTCTTACTTCTGATTCAAGTAGGATAGTCGTCAGGTACCAATCAGAATTTATTTTTCACAAAATCTATAGCAATTATTAACTTGTTTGACGAAACTGCATATGCATCGCTATACAAAACCAGTTAAGTTGTGTTTACGATATTTTTTAGGTTAATATATTGTTCTATTATTTCACTTATTAACGCGGATACTATATTTTATGATCGACGTGATTTATCTTGGATAATGTGGATGCTTCTGCGGTTGTATACTTGTTACAAAATGCGCTCATTTAAAGGTAAAGGCTAAAATTTGAATCAACAAGTTACACGAATATAATCAACCATTGGTGCCTGCATATTGCCTATATGAAGTAAGAATGTATCAGCTGATACATTATATAATCAGGAACACATGTAGGGATAAGAAAGCACATTTATTTGAAAATCATTTAATTGACACACCTGATTTCAGATGTGATTCCTACAGTGAGGATACAGATCATAATTTCTGTAAATGTCCTTACCATCGCGATGAGCGTTTACATATGTTTAGAAATAACCGTACTATCCATTCAATAAATGTTACTAAACTTGTGTTCAATATGAAAATCCTTAATTATACAAATAACGTGAAACATTTCGATGAAATCCAGCTGCATGTTAAACGTACAAGACGATTTAGTAACGGATCATAACAACTTAAAGTACAAAGTTGTGTATTATCACTATTGCATAGTATTATTGTCGGAATGCACAAATGTTCCAAGGCGGGTAAGGAGTTGATAAAACAAAACATATTTATAGTTGTGTTATTATGTTTTTCTCTTTCTTTTCTTCTTTTCCGTTGGTAGTTTTAATTTGTGCTGTTGTGGTTTAAATGCAAATGAACCGTCGATATATTGTAGAATTCAAGAATTAAAATACATTGCTCGAAATCAAACATATTATCATCCGCTCGTTTAAAAATCGGAAACAAAACTCGTGTCCTCTTTTGTATGAAATGGTCTCACCGCTAAACACGTGACATCCACGAGCGATGATTGGATAATATTTCAAATTAATTAAAATATGATTGACATTTGTGGAAGCTTCTCTTTCCTTGTTAGCGGTGGCGGAAATGTATACCAATGTCAACAGATGTATTTAATACAAGAAAGAACGCCGCGAAAGTGATGGTGCGTCAAAAATACCACAACCTGAAAAGTGATACACTTTTATTACGTCGGGTACTTTACGATGAAAGAAAAACTGACAGTAGACTAAAGACAATCAAACTGTACCACATATATCTATAACATCTATTTGTCTCATCGTCATATGTTTATGGTGTCTGGAAGGTCACAGGGGTTCTGTTATTTCTCATTATTTTCGAGGGTTGGGTCTTGTTGATTTGATTTCAAATAAGATGATGAAAAAAGGCGCCTGTTTATGAGCTATCAATCGGGACACTTGCTACTGCGGGCGACTGCATTACTGAAAACTGCTGGTTATTGTCCATGTGCACAGTAGAAGCTCAATGTTCATTGTTTTCTGACATAACTGGAATACATTAGAACATGTTGCGCATCAGAATGAGTTAACGCATTCGTGAATGTTATTAAAAATAAAACTGAGGAAGTGTATTTAAATTGTAAATGCGAAGTAAATAATTGTCATAGTTGTTGAAATGTGTGTATTTCTAATCATTTTAAGGCACATTTAAGTCGCTATTCACCCCCACATTGTATTTGTTTATAATACTTGTATATAGCATTGTGGTGACAAGATGTATAAAAGGAATGACCGTGTTAATATGTAAACATTGAACAGGAATATATGTTAAACTGAGCCTTAAACACATATTATACGCACCTTGTACTATCAACGACAAATATTCAGTAAAAGGATATTACAACCAACATTGCAACGTTATAATCCATGCATGAAAACTTTGAACACGAGAGAAGTTGAACGAACATGGGCGTATACAGAGATAGCTTAAGTTTATTTGAACCGTTAGTCTTTTAGTCACAGAGTTACACTTTTTGCTACGTATATCTGGTCCCAAATGGTAATTTTCGGTTCTCTTCTAACCAAAGTAACCCGGGCCTTTACAGACGTGATAAAACCGGAGAAATATTACATATCGAGGGATTTTTAATATGTATTGACACACATTGGTTTTGATATTATATATTTTGTTCAGTGTGTATTTTATTTGTGCATGTATTCATTCGTGAATGTACATGTTTTAAGTTTGAATCTATATAAAGTATGGTGACATAGAAAACACAAATATTTTCAATGTCCTATTTAATATTTTATGCAGAATAAACAGGGTTACATAAACTAATACTGTATTCACGCATCTGGAATAGTAATGCGTTTTAGTTCTACTTTTCAAAAGAGCATAATTCCTCTAATAGTTGCACCAACAGCCTTAGTGTAAATGGTATCTACACAACTTAATGTGTTCCTTTGCTAAAAAATATAGGCATTTTGTCATAAAACTTTAAATTACAATTGTTGTGATTTGTTTCATTTATTGTGTTTAAAGAATGATTACAATTGAAAAATAACAATATCATATCAACACGCAAATTTTAAAAATGTATATAAAAGGGTGAAACATTTAGTATTGATTCAGTGCCTGATTTGTATGCTTATCTAACTTTCTTTCAATTAAATTCTGAACCTCGCCTACATGTCCGCAATTATTCCCAATCTAACGTTATGACATTGACAAATCAACGCAAATAAAAGCAAAGAGTATATACAAATAGCTTCAAGCACACATTTATGTGATACCATGATTTAGCAGCCGTAGTTGACATCTGAACAATCGCGACAAAGCGAGTGATATTTAGTCTGTCAGGAAACTAAATTGCATACAGCTCATTAGCTAAATGAACATGATTTGCGATTTTTGTTCTATAATAATAGATTAGTATTAAAAACTGGCCTTACTTAATATTTAACTGATTAAACTAAGTCTGGAATTTCAGATGCACATGTTAAAATGTAAAATACATAAGCAAATATAAATCGCAACTTTAATGAACACCAACATCCCGAACAAATTAAAAAAATAAAAATGTATGCAGTGTCTTAAGAACATAAATGCCGTATGCTTAGAAATCGTATCGTCATTTACAAATTTAAAATTTAATTATACAATTTACTGATTTAATTTCCAAAACAATCGCGTGAACAAATACATATTCGTATTTGTTTCCTTTAAATTGTCAATATTAACAGTAGAATCCTATATTANTAAGAAAATATAAATCGCAACTTTAAGGAACACCAACATCCTGAACAAATAAAAAAAATAAAAATGTATGCAGTGTCTTAAGAAAATAAATGCCGTATGCTTAAACATCGTATCGTCATTAACAAATTTAAAATTTAATTATACAATTTACTGATTGTATTTAATTTCCAAAACAATCGCGTAAACAAATACATATTCGTATTCGTTTCCTTTAAATTGTCAGTATTAACAGTAGAATCCTATATTATGATCAAGAACAGTTGAAGAAACGAAACAAAAAATCTGCAAGTAATATTACAGTTAGTGAACTAGTAATTTGATTTACTGTTGCAACTTTGACCTTCTGGATGGCATGCACTACAGCACTTAACTTTAAATGTGCGCCAAATGTTAACTACTTGCAATGTGATATGCATAGAATAAGTTGAAAAGCGTCAGTTATAACCGAGACTAAACAGTGAAGTAAAATCAAATAGTTAAATGAATGCATGCGATCTTAAATAGTTAAATAAATGCATGTGATCTTAAATAGGTAAATATATGCATTCGTGCGATCTTAAAAGAGAGAATGTAGACATTAAAAGAGTTCGTATGACATTGTCCTTAGAAAGAAATATGCCATTTGTTTTTCTCAAAATATTTCTTATATTATTTTGTAGTTACATGCATGTAAGATGCCACTTTTTTTCTTTTAAATGCACATTATTCGGTGACCTTATGTAGAACAAATCACTAACACTTGGTGATTGGAGTTTCGTAAAATAAATTCAAAAGCCTTGTTAAATAGCACTTGATCATACGGCATGTGTTTTGTTTATGACAGATGGTTGCACTCCATGAGTAAATAAATAGCTTCAGGCTCTGAAACGGCTTACATTCAAAGACACTTAACACGTTGTATTCAATATATTGATTTGCCAGCAGTCTTCAGGAAATAAGCCTCTGTGGATATGGATGTAAATAGTTTTGAAGACATCTTACCTTTCTTGGTTTAAACTTCAATATGTACATCAGCTTCTGCGTTTGAGCGTTTTAGTACCACATGTATTTGCGGTCAACATTCTCTTTATAAACGTGTCATTCCTTTTGTTCTGAAATAATCATTTAAAGTGCACCTTTTTAATCGATGAGACATTAAGCACTTTATTTTAAGTTAGCTTTTAACATAACCAAGTCTGTAATCAAATGCATACAAACGAAATATAAGAAATGTCCGATTATGTATACAATTGTCCTGTTACAACAAAGCAAATCATATGTTTTATTTACCCAATGTTAAATTATAAAAATCCATTTGAAAATAAGTTTTAGTTTTTTCATGAAGCAAATTTACAGAGAGAGCACTTCTTCACTTCTAGTAGAGCAATTCCAACATCGATAATAATACACATATAATCACGACACGAAAGAGCAATAAATAATTGCAAGACCATTCGTGAAATATCCAACGGAGTACCTGTTTAACGAATAAACTGCTTTCACAAAACAATAGTCGCTATATGCATTTTATTTGATCATAACAAAGGTTTTTCTATAGAAAGGAAACGCAAATTCTTTAATGATAATAGGTATGATTTTTAAATGATCAATCATAGTAAATATGTACTGACAAGAAAAAGGTAAGACTGTCACTAAGCGTTTTAATATTTCTTTATCAAACAGAAAGGAGTAGAATTGTATGCCAAAGTTGCGTCGTTTTAAAAGCATATGGCATTTTGTTTTGCACTGAATAAATTAAAAGCTTTCTTATTATTTGTAACGATAACCATATATGTTTACACAGTTGACATCGAATGTTATGCTCAGGCATTTAAAGGAAACAAATATGCGAAAAATTACATATTCTTAGATTTTAAAAACGATTTTGCGCAATGTAATAATATGTGTTTTACAAAAAAAAAATGATTTTCGCAGCATTTAAATACTCAGTTTCAAAACGCACTATTGTATCATTATACATATAAAACAAAATTAAAGACTGGGAACACATAGACCTGTTAAATACGTTTTAATGGGAGCAAAGAAATAAAATCGAGAAATACAAATAAAAATCTAGGCAAATAAAATACATACTTTTAAATTTGATAGAGTTATAAATTCAAAGATAAAATGATGTATTCAGAACATAATGTAAAGGCAAGTATTTTGCTACAAGAAAGCTCTGGCTCGTATAAACTTAAATCCAATAAAACATAATGACATATATATTATTGTTTACAATACTAGTCCTAGTGTTCCGGTTTTAGTTGAAACAAACTAGTCACAACGACGATTTTCTGTCATAACAGAAGCGGCATGTGCTTTTTGCATGGTATTATTTTAGTTTTTAGCTTCAAGAAACCTGTGCCGTTAGCTTCCAAATGAGAAATTAGCTTCCAGATGTCCTATTTGGATGTCCATCGTATATCTGCAGAATGATCTACAAAACCGTCATAATTGTTGTGTATGTGTTATGTGTAGCAACACACTTTCCAGAGATCTCATTTATATCTTTGATAATGTAATAAAACAATCACGCGTAGAAGTAATGACAACACAACATGACATTTGTTTTTCTTTAATTGATTATGCCAAAGAAACAATTCATTTCCAAGAAAGAAGACACATTAGACTTGACTGTTTTCCGATCATCTTGATATTCATTTTGAAACATATTAAGACGAATTTAAATTCGTAAATCGAACACGATTAAGCATTTTATAATTGGTGACATTGCGACACTATACAACACGACATGTAATATGATATACAATATTATAAAATGATGCCATATCCTAATTGATGTTTTAAAGCAATGATAATATTTAATGTCAGAAGTGACGAAGAAATATCGAGATTAGAAGGCTAGAGTTATACATATATCTCTGACGTACATTCGTGTTTTAATCATCTCATACATTTAATGTGAATTGTTTTTAACTATAAAAAGAAATCAGACTCGTAGAAACGCGTGTAAGTTAAATTGGGGATTCGCTTTCCTTTTTTTGCAATTAAGCCTCTGTCGACCCATAAATACAGGTTTCTAACATAACGTTCCAAAACACATAATACTTTGATTATTTACAGGAGCCTTGAAACTAATAGTGATACGGTATCCTTGTCGCCTTGCTGATCAAACGCAAATTACATATTCAAGTATAATCCCCGGAAAAGAAGCCGCAATTTGGTAATTTTAAATCAAGACGAAGCTCTACAAGTTTTAATTGTTGCCTTTTATAACGAGAGCGACAAAATATATAGCGATATGACACATGGTCGGTTGAATTATTCGTGCTGATTCCAGTTTAATTGCGAAAATGTTATAACTATTGTAGGGTGAACACGTAAAGATGACAAACGAGGTCCATAGTCAGGCTAAGTACACGTATATTTTGCTGAATATTCACATTGCCCTTTTTTCATTGACAAAATAATTAAAAACTACCGTTTGCTTTCACATTTAGTTGAGGACACAAATGTTCAAATTAAAAATAAAGATCAAGTTAACACTGGTTCCCTATGTCTAACAACGGCGTCTTTAATACCAAATGCAAACTACCAACATGAAATATGTGAACGTAATCAAAATATATACAAATAGTATAGTTATGCAAGACTGTGTTTCCACTACTCTGGTAAATCACAGGCACGTCTGCAATACCAGGAAGAGATAAAATGAGACATGGCAGTTTTTCGATAAAGAAGATGTTAATGATCGTTATGCAACAATGCTTGACAAGGGATTTATTGTGTCTCTGCATGGACTGCATGATAAGTAATATTAAGGCCGTAAGGAATACCCTCCGTATGTTTACGTAAATATTTATGTTTTTATTTATATATCGCTCGACACCTCAGTCCGCAAAATGCCGAATGGAAAAATAACTTATAATCAATTTTCATCATAAATGTCCGTTTACAAATTTCCAATTGCTAGTATATCGGATATTTATTTGCACACTTAACAAATTATGTATCGCTGGACTTTTATACAAAAATACAAATAAAAATTACTTTTATTAAATCACTTGTCATGTCAACGAACGGTTTAACACTGAAAGTCATTTTGCACATTTCAAATGTTTAAGACTAGTTAGCATGATGCCTTTTCTTTAAAAATACAATCATTATCAAATCAATGATACAAAGTTGGTTAAAACATAGTGAACGTGTATATATTTGCTATGCAACAGTTTTATTATGTCTGGGCATTGCTCGTAATTGTTGCATGGCTGTTCACCATTAACAAGCTTTGATGAAGAAAGTACGTTTGTTTAAATTATTGGTTGACATGTATACAGAAGTGAAAAGTCGCACACAAGGGACATGTCGACTCTTCAACTTTCCGCACTGAAACAAAGCATATGATGACAAAACAGCATAAACTAAAGTTAAATACATAAAAAAATGTTCGTGACCTTGTTACATGTTTATATATATATATATAACATAATTATTCGAATAGTTAATAGGCTAGGTATATTAGGAATTTGGGGTCAAACAAATTCATTCACAATAGCTATTATCAACAAACGATTTATCAATAACATATCCAACTCCATAAAAAAGTCCTAAAAAAATCTCCGTGCAGTCATCGAGATATCACGGTTTAAAGTCAATACAATTCTAAGAATTAGCGATGGTACCGTNCTAGGTATATTAGGAATTTGGGGTCAAGCAAATTCCTTCACAATAGTTATTATCGAAAAACGATTTATCAATAACATATCAAACTCCAAAAAAAGACCTTTAAAATCTCTGTGCAGTCTCCGAGATATCACGGTTTGAATTTAAAACAATTCTAAGAATAAGCGATGGTACCGTTAGTACGCCATACAACCGTATTTGACCGAAACCGGTGTAGATGTAAACAATGTGCTCTGAGCAGCGTTCATTATGTAGATCATTTTCTTGGCTTTTTACAGCTATTAAGCAGCATTTTCTAGGTAAGTAATGTGTTTCAGAATCAAAAATATATAATACAAAAAAGACTAGTCTTATATAAATTCAATTATGTTTACCCGTTTCTTAAAAATGAAAATGAAAATCGTTGCAGACGACGGAAACTAGTTTTCGCTTTACATTGTATATTTTTACAATTTTCGGTTTTATATGATATTTGTTTAGATTGCTATATCGCAGTTTATGAAAACATCAATTGTATATGCACATAGGATTGATATTTTAATTATTAAATAGACACAAATCAATATATCGCAAGATTCATTTTTTAAACTTCGGAAGCGTGAAAGGGCCATCAAATTAAAAATTTAAATAAAGAACTAATGTTTTGTTTTTAATTCTTTTTCAGGTGGAGGAGATGTTTGTTTATCAAAATCACGTCCATGTTATTATGAGCTTGCTGGTTTTTCAGCTGCATATAGATAAAAAATAAAGGTATTTAAACTTTATATTTATATGTATTCAAACCATTTAGACATAGCTTTTCACGTACGAAACTTTATATGAAATAAAAATAAGTATATACATGTTCATATAAACTGGTTTAGGTCTAGTTTCTGTGTGTTTTTATTATATACGGGTGTAATAATGTTACTGTAACAGTAATACTTTATTAATTTATAATACAATAATGTCTGGATAAAGAATCAAACAACACTAATACAAATATGCATGTCCCTTCTTTTTCAGAATCATGCCTTTGCTTTTATCGTCAATTATCTACCTGTGTGTGATCTAATGAGACAACTTTAATTTCCCTGCATATGAGGAAATAACTGTATATAGCAAAAAACGAGGTAACCAAATTTTTTTTTGTACTTTAATTAATAAACGAATATACGGTTTTAGAAGATGAACCAGTAATATGTGAGATCATTTACAAAAACATAAGTTAATGACTAAGTCTAGCTTTATATTACGATTATANGTTAAATTATTTCTTACTATATAGGCTTATTTAACCTGTTTATATAAGCTGTTTATATAAGCAGTTCGTGTATAATTAATACTTTATTGACCGCTAGATATGGTCTAATGTACGTCATTCTTGTCTTAAATGTATTTCTTCCGTGACCATGTATCTCACGTTACTAGAATGGTGATGACTAAACAGAAAAAGTGTTACAGTACTTTAATAAATAAACGAATATACGGTTTTAGAAGATGAACCAGTAATATGTGAGATCATTTACAAAAACATCAGTTAATGACTTAGTCATTAGTCTAGCTTTATATTACGATTATAGCTGTATGTATTTCCATAGCCCTGCTGGCTGCATTTATATACTAATTTTGAGGGAAAAAATGTACTTGATAATTTATAGTAATATACTATTTGTGTAAAATGCATGTAGCTTTAAAGATATGTTCAATATTTACAGCCTGGAAGAAACCAGTATAGACATAACTGAAAAGATGTGTGTCATCTGTGAAGATGACCGTCCAGTTTCAAAACTTGGAGAGAAGATAAAATAAAACCGTTTGTTTACCAATTACTTTCACGTTTCATTATTTTCAATGTCGTATCTGATACACTTTGTAGAAATTATGTATACTTGATTCTTATGCATTCGTTTGCATGTAGTATTCTTGTAGGTATAATATAGCCTAACTTAACAAAAACATGAAAAGCAAACATGGTTACAAATGAATTTGCGGAAAAATGACTCGATAATTGAACATAAAGTTGAAAAGCTAATTTAGTAATGTATAAGTATTCAAAGCCAGTACTCGATATATCGGTTTTCTACTTGCCAAAAAAAAGGGGCAATATCATCGTTTCACACATTTAAACATCATACTACGCATGCTTTATATAAAATGATTTCCAACCTTTAATATGACCTCTCGGTATTGTTTGCAGGTAAATTTGATTTTGCGATTACGTTTAAACGGATTTATGATATCTTATACAGCGCGTATAAGTGAGTTATTTTACAGTGAATACTTCTGGGATCTCTTGAATGTGTATATCTCCTGATAATGTCTATTGTGGCGTCAGCAAGCAGACTCGTTATCGTAATAAAAGATCTTCTTGTTCAAATTGTTAACAACATACACAGTTTCTCAATGGAATCTACTCTTTGATGGCATCTACAACGTGTCAAATCAGATGAGAAATGTATAAGTACTTTCATTATTGAAGGCAAAATGCAAGTATTTTACCATGATTTGTATTCCTTATTGTTTTTATCCAATATCGCCGCTTTTAGTCGCAAAGAAAATGCGCACATTTGTTATCAGATACTTTTTAATTTTTCATGGATTTTTTCCTTAAATTTTGACGAATATTTATATTCAGAATTGTCTTAAAACGTGTGAACAACAGGCCAATCGATTACACATATGTTATCGTGCAACCAACAGGCCAGTCGATTACAAATATGTTATCATTATTAATAACAAATTAAAATGTTTTGTTTCGGTAGCATTTTTTCTTGCCATAACTGAACATTTATTTTTTAGATCGAGGGTTATTCAGACTCCGTCGACTAATCATACAATACCAATAATATGTGTTCATAATTACATTAATATTTTCTTTTTTTTTGATCATTTATTTCATGTATTTCATCTGAATGGATGTATTATGCGCAGCCAGTTAATTTGCACCTCTTGCATTAACTGTAGCGAAGGCATATATCGGCCATTGTGATATAAGAGTCCCGTGTTCTGTAAAGATCTTACAACGCACAAGACTGCTGTGTTGACGTAGCTCTAGCTCAAAATAATTGTAATAACCAGTATCAAATCGTGTGCTGCCATGTAACAAATTTTTCTTTCCGTTTTATTTTCCCTTTCCAGCATTTATGAAATACTATGCATAGCTTGGTAACTTGTGTNAGCTAAGAATAGATGTTAAAAGTATACATGTACATGTAAAGTACATTCTTACTTGACAATACAGTTAAAATCTGCATATTGTTAAATTTGTATATAATTTTGCTCATAGATTAGTGAACTGTTCGATACTGATAAATTTGCCTTTTTAAAATTATTAGTGTATAGGCGACCGTGATATTTTAATGTTTTGAAATTTTGTACACATACATGTCATGTCGACAAGAAAATACACGGACAACGGTATGTGGCAACTGCATCCTGGTTCTAAACAATATTGGACCGACTATAGTCAGTGTGTAACAATATATTTATTTTGGTTTTCAATATTTTATTCTCGAAGAATCAAGTTGTACACAAGTATCGATATACAGAGATCATATACATTTTCAGATAATGTGTAACCGATAACGTTAGGAGTAAGAACAAACAGTAGGGATTAAAGAAGAAGAGGTTTTTCACAAACATATTTGAAAAATAAAATAAAAAATAAAATAAAATGCGCACCAAATATGTAAATCCAAAACTGTATTTGATCGTGCATATTAACTTCATAGAGTGTTAACAAATTGTGGATGACAACCACTTAAGCCGATGTGATAACAGTATTATAATGATGATACTGTCAAGTTTGTCTTTGAATCGGAGGCGTAATTATATAACAATAAAAACATATATGAAAGAGACGTGTTCACAGTCATGTTATTTCATTCTATGTTTACACTTCACGATTCATGTTCACATGGACTATTAATAAACTACTTGTGTTCGGAATGTTGTCGATTCGTCCATCTTTTACCAGATCCATTTACAATCATGGACTGGTATCCATTTAACAAGTTTATACAATATTCGAACGTCGTGGTTCATGCTGGATTTGCATTTATAACTAATTATGTATATTTCATGTAAGACTATTGTGTTTTTTAATTATCAAATTGTGCTGTATATCTAAACACGTTTTAATGTTCAAACCAGCGCGTGAAGTGATTAAATGCAAGTTTTAAACAGCTAATGTATTTACGCACAACAGCCATTAAAGAAAACCGTCACCCGTAGTAATACGCTCAATTAGTTCAGTAATCAACACAAAAGAGTCGACTTTGTGTTTGTTTAACTTGCATTAAGCGTCTACTTGAGACTCGAGTAGTATTTTCTTTGTGTTTACCAGTGTTAATTGGTACGTGTAAATTAATTAAAAAATGAAATAGGTTGCGTACATTTTTGTTTAAATACGCGTCAATAACAATATATACATTTGGGATGTTAATGTTTATTTTGATATCATGCGGTCTTGTATGCGGTATGTTGATATTTATTGCGTTTTATGTTTTATTTAAATTAAATTAAATTGTGCTTCACTCACACTTGTTGATGCAGATATACACGTACAAGTACAAGCAAAAGCCAATGCTCATAGGTATTATATTATTGTTAATACAAAAATAGTGATTAAACATATTTACAATAGTGTCTGTGTTTAATGAAATGGTCAGGGTATTATTTATCGAGTAAAGATCCTATACGAGTACGCTGTAATATTTATTAAAACATTAAGCGACAATTATCAATCATTGAGTGAATGCCTACATGGAATATAAGAGTAAAATAAACANCATGTTAACATTTAGCTAAATCAACTGTTATACATTTAGAGTTCTCTTTTAAGCAAAGTAAACAACTACAGAAACAGTATCTGGAAACAATCCCCTATTTGTTTTATATTTATGCCAAATGATCAATCGCCTATAAAAAAACAACAACAACACAGCACAATGTATAAACACAACACTTTTGATGCCCTTAAAACAATGGTTTCAAACCTTCATTACTTTACTATATTCGTAATCTTCAATGTTTCATTACTTGACAAAACCAACATCATGATATTTTGCCGTCTAATAAAAAGTTATAAATTATTAAGTTTTACATAATCTTGATAGCGTTTATATCTATGTTGATATAAATAAGGTGACCCCTGGATTGTTAAAAAATGCAAATTACTCAATTATAGGAATATATTGTTTCATCTTTGGTATTTTAAACTCAATAAGGACTGTTCAATCACCAAACAGGTACAATACAATTATTAGTGCATGTCACTAATAACATTTGCTTTTCTCACATCCACAAAATAACGTTTTAGGAACCAATACTTTTGTAAACAGGCTGCGTGATTATCAAGTCTGATTTATCAAATGATTCACTTGCAGTTTAAAACATTGACTTATTATTTATAAATTAAATATCATTACATATTAAACGGAATAATTTGTGGTTGATTTATCTTACAATTCTTTTTTTAATGGCGAATTTTACATGAAAATAAAACGATGAAGCTAAGTTTTCAAATAGGAAACTGTAATGCATTTATCACAAATGTGTTCATTCATCTCATTTGAATTGAACATTAAACATATTATACAAAAATATAATAATACAATTGAGAACGATACCAAAAGTATATTTAAAGTAAATAATACTGTTGTAAATGTAGACATTTTAACGTGCATTCCGTTTTTTAGAAAGGCTCATAGAAATGTTAAATTCTTAATGTGATTAACATGTAATTCAAAGTACTCACATGATGTTTGTTTTCATTTTCTCTATATAATACTTATTTAGAAACATAAACACCGTGTTTTATTCTAAACAATGAACATTTAATCCTCGCTCAATGTGAACGCATGACAGTAAAATAGGGCATAATGGTAATTCTTTCTTAGGCGACTTATGATATGTAACTGATCATATAGATGTAAATAATGTCGAAATATAACAACGCTGCGTCTATAGACTAAGTAATTGCCAAAATTCCGTACCAAAATGAATTTTTAGTTAACTATCCGAAGAATCATCAATACTCGGTCAACTATTATAATCAAAACATATATACACACATAACACACTGGAAATAAACATGCAAACATTGTTTGCGTAAAAACACATTCATTCGCTCATAATAAGTTATATGTGATAACGCATTTCCAAGACAAAATTACTAACATTATAAGAATAATCGTATAAACATGTCTTTTTACCACATAACGTAACAAAGGTTATTCATTATAACGTTTGTTATTGTTCTCATATTTCACGTATAAGTATAACAACCCTCACTTATTTAACAGCCAACGATCAACAAAACAACACTATTTTTACCAATAATCTTGTGTAAACTGATTATTTCCAATGAAAAACGACAAATGAACAGGAAGATGAATTAAATCGGATTTTGCCGAATGTAGCAGTATAGACACGAATACAATCTCCGATATATCAGCCGACAACGAAAACACGCGACAGTTTTTTTTAACGAGTACACTTCCTTAAAAAAAGATGATGAAAGCTTTGTTCACCGGCCTGGAACGATCAATACGCTGGGGTTTTTAAAGCAAACATATTTTACATCATGTCCTTTATGTATGTTATTTACTTAAATAAGCTACTGAAAAAAATATTATGTTATTTGCAAAAGTATTAATATTTCGTATAAATCAGTATGACAAGTGAATAGCATCTGAGGCGATAAATTGGAAAAATACAACTCTCGATGATAAGTATAATTTCGGCATGTGATATGTTGATCAACCTACTAAAACGGTCAACCAATGCCTCTGTTAACCATACATACTGCCGCCAGCTGTCGTGACATAAAGAATTTGCTGTTAATGTCCCCGGTATAAGAATACATCCGAGCGATATATAAAAATTTGATTGAATTCCGAGAAGAGATTAATCTATGGTTTCGGTTATTCCTGACTTCCGAAAATCGAATCCTAGATAAATAATTTGCTACATTAATTTTATTTAGATTAATTACATGCCGTAGTCTAGACATGTTTCATTGATAACTTTAAGGTACATTTCGTGATCATTTTACATGTATTAAGCTAAGAATAGATGTCAGAAGTATACATGAACATGTAAAGTACATTCTTACTTGACAATACAGTTAAAATCTGCATATTGTTTACTTTGTATATAATTTTGCTCATACATTTTTGAACTGTTCGATACTGATACATTTGCCTTTGTATAGGCGACCGTGATATTTTTATGTTTTGATATTTTGTTCATATACATGTCATGTCGACAAGAAAATACACGGACAACGGTATGTGGCAACTGGTTCTAAACAAGAGTGGACCGACTATAGTAAGTGTGTTGCAGTATATTTATTTTGGTTTTCAATATTTTATTCTCGAAGAATCAAGTTGTACACAAGTATCGATATACAGAGATCATATACATTTTCAGATAATGTGTAACCGATAACGTTAGGAGTAAGAACAAACAGTAGGGATTAAAGAAGAAGAGGTTTTTCACAAACATATTTGAAAAATAAAATAAAAAATAAAATAAAATGCGCACCAAATATGTAAATCCAAAACTGTATTTGATCGTGCATATTAACTTCATAGAGTGTTAACAAATTGTGGATGACAACCACTTAAGCCGATGTGATAACAGTATTATAATGATGATACTGTCAAGTTTGTCTTTGAATCGGAGGCGTAATTATATAACAATAAAAACATATATGAAAGAGACGTGTTCACAGTCATGTTATTTCATTCTATGTTTACACTTCACGATTCATGTTCACATGGACTATTAATAAACTACTTGTGTTCGGAATGTTGTCGATTCGTCCATCTTTTACCAGATCCATTTACAATCATGGACTGGTATCCATTTAACAAGTTTATACAATATTCGAACGTTGTGGTTCATGCTGGATTTGCATTTATAACTAATTATGTATATTTCATGTAATACTTTTTTGTTTTTTAATTATCAAATTGTGCTGTCATATCTTAACGCGTTTTAATGTTAAAACCAGCGCGTGAAATGATTTAATGCAAATTTTAAACAGCTTATTATTTACGCACAACAGCCATTATAGAAAACCGTCAGCCGTAGTAATACGCTCAATTAGTTCAGTAATCAACACAAAAGAGTCGACTTTGTGTTTGTTTAACTTGCATTAAGCGTCAACTTGAGACTCGAGTAGTATTTTGTTTGTGTATACCAGTGTTAATTGGTACCTGTAAATTAATAATAAAGGGAAATAGTGTGCGTATATTTTTGTTTAAATACGCGTCAATAACAATATATACATATGGGATGTTAATGTTTATTTTGATATGCGGTCTTATACGCGGTATGTTAATATTTATTGCGTTTTATGTTCTACTTAAATTAAATGGTATTGTGCTTCACTCACACTTGTTGATGCAGATATAAACGTAAAAGTACAAGCATAAGCCAATGCTCGTAGGTATTATATTAGTGTTAATACAGAAATAGTGATTTAACATATTTACAATAGTGTCTGTGTTTAATGAAATAGTCAGGGTATTATTTATCGAGTAAAGATCCTATACGAGAACGCTGTAATGTTTATAAAAACATTAAGCGACAATTATCAATCATTGAGTGAATGCCTACATGGAATATTAGAGTAAAATAAACATTAACACATGTGTTATAATAGAAATATGATTGTAAACATACTGAATAATACACATTGCACATTTAACGTTAAGGTGGCGTAATCACAAACATTTAAAACGTGCCTTTGTTATGTATTCATTCATTTTAGTCGCAACGCATATGCAGGTGAAATTTATAAACCAATCTCATATTGTTAATATGTTATTTTTTTGTTTTAATCACAGTGCATATGCAGATGAAATGTATATATTAAAATTTGACCGGGACACCGTTCTTTGCATTTATTTCGTTCGGATAACTCAGTACGTGATTTGATGGTTTTATGTCTGTCTGCCTGTCAAATCTGTTTATTTTAGCTCGATTGTATGCAACACCTACATGTTAGGCCCAAATACATATCGGGTCTGTTAAACGTTATAAACTAGTGATTTGTGCCATAAGAATACATATTAACGATGCTCAAAGAGTGGGGATCGAACTCAGGACCCACTGCTCGCAAAGCGAAACATCAAGTCAATCCAAGAAGTCTGGGTCTATTTCATGTATTTTGTGTATTTTTGTGATGTTAAACATTGTTTTGCAATGGTTTATTTGCCCCAAATAAAGGACCGTTCAGTGCTGTTAAGAATGACCCCCTGCTGAGGCGACTGGAGTGTTTCTTGTTTTATATGTGTTTCCAGTTCCGGCCAGTGGCCTCACCTGTTACGTTTGCGGTGCCGGGGACGCAGGGTGCGAGGACACGTTCACCACCGCCACGCAGACGGACGGATGTACGGTATGCAGCAAGCAGAAGTACTGGAGCAATGGTGGCCAGAGTAAGACTGGATTTAAATAGATATATAATTGTTTTTGTAAAGGCCTGTCATGTAATAAATATTGCGATCCTACGCGATTAGAAACATAAATGTAGCCTCTAACTAATAAGGGCTTATGACAATCATACACATCAAAACTCAATATATTGTATAAGGTATATACACGTGTTCTTTGTGTCGTTTAAGTTGTCACCAGGACATGCCAGAGTCAATTGGGTGCGGCCAAGGCACCGTTGCTGGATTTTTAGCTGACATATGCTACTGTGACACGAACCTGTGTAATTCGGGATCAAGCGTTTCAATAGTGACAAAGATCATGTGTTTGTGCATTCACTCACTATTAGTGTATTCCGTCTGTGATCAATATTGACCATACGAATGACTAAATTTGGTACTACGGATATCCTTTCAATTACAATAACTGTACCAAATGTATTAAATACATTATATAACCATAGAGTCAATTGTAATTTTAATTCGTGTATCGTGTTAGATACGTGTTTGTGTGTATATAGTCACTATATTGTATTTGATAACGAGTGACATAGTGTACACCCTCTACAAACTGAATGTCGCAAATTAATATATTCATATTCAAAATTGTATTGTCTAATAACACTTAAAACCTCGATATATCCATTTATAAATATAGACGAACACAGTCTTAAATACAGGATTTACTCGAGTTTTCATTTCATACCATTAAATAAAGACTTTTAAATAAAGACGTTGTCTGTGTACCTGTGTAGGAGAATATGATTTACCATAATACACGATGGTAAGTGTGTTTTTAATTACATGCGTCTCGAACATAAAATGAGGTATCGCGTTATCTTAAAACATTCGATATGTGTTCTTTAATATCATTTAATTGACCAAATCATAAAAAGGCCACTTGCAATTGGCCAGGTAAGGAATTTCCACAAAGCAAATTAAATGGTAACACTGTTTTCATACGCATGTGCACATTTCAACGTTTTGCAATTTGTAGCGACTGTATAACATGACAACCGATAATCTAAAGGGTGTGAAAAATGTATTTCCACCGCATATTTCAAATATGAAGAGTTTCATAAAGAGAATTGACAACTAAACAGTTAATTAACTCTTTTTAACACGTTATTGATTCACTATAAATGCATGTTATTTCGTATAACGTATAATTTAGACTTAAATAATTATCCAGAACATGTACTCGTATCGTGTTTTTACATGACTATAACTTAACAATTGTCTGCGAACAGAGTAATGCAAAATTTTATCAAATCATACATTTTATTAGACTAACAATCAAGAACACACAAAGGCAAGACACGCATGATATTAATATTATAAATGCAAATGCATGCATCTATTTTTGTTCTATTCACATCTATAACATAGACCTAATCACCATCGATATAGTGTCAAATGCGAGTATAAACACAATGGAATCTTCATCGCAATCAACAAATTAAATATATTTTTGCATTCCAATTTTACTGTTGCAATTATTAACTTAACATAACAGTAACACATACAACGTTTATATTTGCAACAGTTTACCGTTACATTCAATCAAACGTAATTATCTGTGGGTTTGCAATGCCTAAACCTAACATTGCAGTAACACCTGTTTATCACTGTTCCATTTCAGTTATACATTATACTCAGGTGTGAAGTGGGTTACTTAATTGACGCTCAGTTTCAACATAGCGTAAAGATGGACTTCAATGAAAGTGTGGCGTAAGGATAACGTGATATACATGGAATACTAGACGTAAGGGGAAATATCTTAAAAGACCATTGGCACGTTTACCGCAAACTAAATGCAACTATATGTATCTGTTCACAATATTCGCGATAGGCCTTTTCACGAAGTAGCATGAATATAAGGATAGTAGGCAGTTGTAAGTTATTATTTGATCGCTAAAAATGAATTTGAGATTTGTTTTGATGACCCACTGATAGTTCAATGTTTGAATAAATAAATTCATTCGCGATGTCGTCAGCAACATTGTGTTAGACAACTCCTACTTTAATACAGTACAACTTCTAAAATTATAACCAGTAAATAGTCCAATCATCGCCGCTGTTGGCAACTAAATCATGTATCACATAGATATAGCCGGACACTGTTGTGTCATTAGCTGGATATAATTTGAAACTGCCGCGTCAGCAGTTCTCAAAGCTCTCTTATTACTACGCTGAATATCATATACCAAATATATCAAAATGGTATTTTACATCGCAATTCAAACAGTGTTCTAGCAGCTCATCATATTGGCCTTAGCTGAATATTGTGACTGAAGCAGCACTAACACTTATCTTGTTACTTTACGAAATCTCATAAACAAATATATCAAATGACATTAATTTCAACATTGATACCTTGATATAGCAGATCATTATAGTTTCCGAAGCTGAATAGCTTATATCCGATTTAGTCAGCATTTACATCGCTGCTTGCAATAAACGACATTTGTTAATATAACAAATATACCAAAATATGGAACTTATTGATAAAAAAGGGCAAATGAAAGTTCTAATGATTGATACAATTTATATATGAGGTCCATCATTAATATCGTTGATAAAGCAGGTTGCTAGAGAGTTTTCATATTTGATATCATTGATATAGTAGGCCACTAGAGGGTCCTATTTATCGATATCATTGATATAGAAGGTCAACAAAGAGACCGTATCAATTGTATCTTTTGTATAGAAGGTAACTATAAAGCCTTCATTATTGGTTTCATAGATTCACTAAGTAACTAGAGATTCTTTATGACTGAATAAATTGATAAAGCAGATAACTAGAGAGGCCTCACCAAATTATTAGTATTGATACAGCAGGTCGCTAGAGACTCCTCATAATTGATATCATTGATGTATCAGCTAACTAGAGAGTCCTCAGCATTGACATCATTGATGTAGCAGGTCGCTTCATTGGTATCATTGATGTAGCAGGTCGCTAGAGAGTCCTCGTCATTGGTATCATTGATGTAGCGGGTCGCTAGAGAGTCCTCGTCATTGGTATCATTGCTGTAGCAGGTCGCTAGAGAGTCCTCAGCATTGATATCATTGGTATAGCAGGTCGCTAGAGAGTCCTCAGCATTGATATTATTGATGTAGCAGGTCACTAGAGTCCTCAGCATTGATCTAATTGATGTAGCAGGTCACTAGGGTCATCAGCATTGATAGCTTGATGTAGCATGTTACTAGAGCTCTCGTCATGGATATCATTGATGTAGCAGTTCACTAGAGTGTCCTCATCGGGATATCGTTTCGCGTGCTGATGTCATTTACTGGGTTAGCATTAACGCTTCTCTGAGACACCATCGTGTAGTTTGATACCATCGTCGCCGTCATCTTACCCCGACGTAAGCTCAACTTCTGGAGGAACGACTTGATACAGGTCAACACTTCTTTGTTAAAATAGCAGAATACAAGCGCAATCAGGCCTCCCTAAAATACAAAACAAAACAGATTGGTGTACACGATATAAAATAAATATAGTGTGTATACAGTATTTGTTGATGAATGTACATTTGTCATTGACATCCGACGTATGGAATCCGACTTAAAAAAAAAAAACATTCAAATTTTAACGAATATTTCAATTTATTGTATTATATCAGACTACAGCTACCGCGCATTTATATCATCAGATTATTTAACCATAAAACCTATGTTGTAAGAATATATAATGGTCAGACGTCCATGCGGACGGACCGGGTTTTAAACTTGAGCTGGAAAGGGACTAATAGGTTCAAGTTAAACATAATTATTAACGTGTTCAACTCTTACCTGAGAGTCGATGACGACCTTTGACACAATCTCATACGCGTTTTGAATTGACGAATCAGCGGTGGGTCGGTAGATGACCAGAAAGAGTTGTAGGCCAAACAGAGGTACGAGGATGAAGGTCGCCTTCATGGCACGCCTGGAATATCAACGAATAACATGGCCACACGTTCACACATGGTCACATTCACCTAAAATTCATATGCGTATATTAACTTAGGGAAAACCCTTAAGTCTAAATTACAAAGTACTCAAAACAAAGTTGTTCGATAAATGTTTAATGTTCCACCAAGAACAACACTGACTTGCTCAGATTTTCACAAATTAAGAATGTTAAAACCTTATGATTGTATATTTTTTTTAATGACAAATGTCCTGTGTACACGAAAGAAAACGGTATTAAGAAATCAGATGTTCACAGCTACTGCACAAGAAAGAGCATGTGTAATTTTTATATTCCTGACATTAAGTCAGCACCAGCTTCAACTTTTTAATATAATGGTGTTTTAACTTGAAATGCCTTTCCAGATTATATTCAAGGTAAAAATAATCACTTCAAATTCAAAAAAGAAGCCAAAAAACACTTTCATAACAAGTACATTTAGGGTTGAGCATGGCCGACTGTGTTGTTTGTTTAAGTGTTTGGGTATCCCCTGTTTTGTTGTTTGTTGTTGTTGTTGTTTATTTTTTGACGAGTTTATAAAATCCAGTGCTAGCTTAAATTGTTAGTCATATATTCATTTCACGAACTCTAGATTTGCTTACACCATTATAATATAATTTAACAATTCTTTAAAATAATATGTTTGTAGCTAGAAGCAATTTAGTTTATGTGCTATAAAAAGCAGGATTGTAAAGGACCCCTTTGGAAATAAGTCGAAAGACTTTCAAGGGCTATCCTGACAGTACATGTCCGTATATCACACTACAATAAATTAATAGTTATCAGTCTGAAATACAAAATTGATAAATGCAATAGAGCTCGAGTTCCATAGCATCACTTACCTATAGTTGCTAGGTTCATTGGGATGATGATGCAGCTGGGTCAACAAAATACGCAGGATTCCTACCAAGAACACGAGGTTCGCCTAAATTATACATTGTGTTTGCAAATTGTGGGTTACGCAGTCATGTACATATATACTTGAATTAAGAAATGATTTGCAAACGTCGCGGTTTATTTTTTACATTAAGAGGCTTCTTGATGTATGGTTTGCCAAGTACATGTACTCATATTAACGGCTCGATCCTCACTTTTGCAAGGAGTTGAATGACTTTGAAACAATGTAACTTGTTATTTTCATATAATAACAATGTCCAAAGGATGGGAAAACAACGAGTTCATATATACCTCATGGAACTGACTATGTGTTCTGTTAAAACAAAACAACACACAACACATAAATAATGTGATAGACGCATTTATGTGCATATAAGATTGTCGCCAATTTTAAAAGCTTTTATCACTAGATTTATCAACCAGAATTATATAAATATATTCGTTGTACTAACACAGCATCAGTTACCTGGTTATACTTACCAGAATACTAAGAAGATTGGGCGTATAGACAATCCATTCAAGGGGACCCGCATTTTTAACCCAGCATCTGAACAAGAAACAAAGTTCTAATCAATTTAAATATAATTAGATTAGTCACCTCTTACCCCATTCATGTATGAGTGTATTTAGTCACATAATATAATAAAAAGACGCTAAATAAAACAAATTGCCACCCGCAACCAATTTCATTTATCATGCCAAACGCTTTAGGGCGGATGTTATACTTCAATCATGTCGATAATTATTTAACAATTCTTTAAAAGAACACTTTTAAAATACAGCTCGACCTATGCACTGAGGTTGCAAAAATACGTTTCTAAAGTACGTTCAACAAACTAATCGCGAATACACGATTAAAGGCTTACTTACGTATCGTTGGCGAATTTCCATCTAATCACCGAATACACTAGTACTGGAGCTATAGGACCAACTGAAAATACATAAGTGTCGTTATTTATCATATTTATGTATGTCTGTTTGAAAAAAATGAAAACGTGTCAAACTTACCAATATTTGAATTGGATAAATAATTTAATGAAATAAATTAACTATCGCTTAACTAGCTTACCGATGCAAAACATCACCGTGAATTTTATAATATTTTATTATTTCAGAGTTCAATATGTTAAAGTAAACGCTTGTATGCAGCATGCATTTTGCATTTCAAATGCAGTAAAACATTTTCGCAATGTCAGAGTTATACAAATTATCTACGATAATCTTGAAAACCCCTAATATACTCAAAAATTGTCAACGTATACACGATCATAGGACATCACCTAGAAACTATGGAAACCTCAAAAGGCTCTAAATTTTATAAATTGTATTAGTCAGTACACTTTACTAATTGTCTGCTCTGACACTACTTGAATATAATATGAACGACATACCCCATCCAATTAAGAAGTAAAGAGTAATTCGCTTCGGTACATGGAAGGCTTGCACGAGAAGTCGAAATAGATAGAAACCCTCGCAAAACATCCAGAAGAAATTGGCGCTTGTTGCGTAGCGCAGCAGGATGTTAATCACTTTGCAGGCATCCTGGAAATAAAGGCAATTCGTAACCCTTGTTTATACCATCGATTGTTTTGTTTGTGAGACAATCAATCACGCCTGGATTGTCGTTTCAGTTTCATATGCTTTCAACTTAATTGGAGACTAAAAAACACTCCAGATATTTGGATGCAAACGCATAATCCTCATTAGGGAAGCATGTATCGTTGTTTCAAATTTAACCAAGAAAAACATTCAAGTATGTGTTTTTAAATTTTATACAGCGTATCAAGTTATAATTTGACAGCCAATGTGACACAACATTTGTTTACGAGAATGTGTATGAACATCAGTTTTGAAAACAATGTCAAGCATTACAAAAAATATTTTTTTTTGTACTTTTAACTTTACTAGATCTTAAGATAAAAAGTCCATAGCATTGATGGTTCAAATTGAAAGGGGTAAAACCTCAGAAAACGGGTCGAAAATGACAAGAATGTCAAACAAAATTATGTGTTCTACTATATTATTTTCTTGATTGGAGGATGAATGAACATAAAATGTGGAACAACGTGTATATGATTGATAGATGACTTCCGATAATGCGACCAGTCTCTACTTACGCGTGCAGTGTGCCACGGGCTGAAATACTTTAACATCATTAAAACTCTAAGCAGTATCTGAATTTAATAATGTAACTGAGTACATGCGTTTCGTCCGAAAACTCAAATGAGGTAAAATGCAATGCCAATATTTTAAATACGATATTAAACTAAACAGTGTATGATTATGTAATCTTTGACCAATTTCTTTTATATAAAATGCTCTGGAACTGTGAGAGCATAAGCAGTGTTCAAATCTTGTCAAAGCAGTGTATATCTGTTTGCTTGTTTGATTGATTATATCCTATTTTGGAAATGCTGCCCACCCATAAAGGCTTATTGCAGTCACTGATACCCGTTTCATAAAAAACAACAATAGCATTCTAAACAATATGGTCGTCATAAGCAAAGGATTTGACTAAACGACGTAACACATTGTGAAATCGGATGAGAACCACCTGCAAACAAAGGCATATCGAAACACACTGCACGTCACGGGATGAACTATGAATAATTATGCTTAGAAAGTCGTATACTATTATTCCAGTTTAATTGGTAGTCTGATTAGTGGACAATGCGGCAACTGCATGAAAACAAAAACATGGAGGAATCTAAACATCGTGTCCAATATAACAATTCATGAAATTCAAGAAATTCTTGATGAAGAGAATTTCTTGTTCTTTTCCACTACTTTCATAACAGAACACCAACTATATGTATATACCAATTAAAGACTGGATCGCCGCCTTGGAACGGCCAATGCAAAGTATTTCGGATGTTTTGTTCATTACACTGTCTTTCTTTACCTCGTGTTTGACCATAAATGAGTCTTTCCACGGATGTTCCACGCGGTCGTTGTACACGAGGAGTTCCCACACCAGACTGAGTATTGACGTCACCAGAAAGGAGGAGAACACACACACGTGCAGTTTGATGCGCTGTTGGCTTCGTAGTTGTCTACATATATTAGCAATTTAATATCAGTATAATATAAATTATATCAATACAGATAATATCAATATAATATTTATTATGAGAAATACATCGCATCATTGTATACCTGTTAATATATGCACATGCCAAAGAAGTAATATGCATGTTTAATGAAAACGTTAATACAAAACATATTAAATGCAATTTTCTTTTGAACTTTAAGGTAGTCTAGTCTCTAACTTACACTTGTCAATCTTTAAACTACATAACTAACTGTATTTACCTGTGAACAGGTCTCAATTTTATTGGCCGTTAAATTTGTAAGCAACCAGATTTTATCCTGACGTTTGTTATTTAGTTTTCTGCACAAATGCTTGGCAATAGCCTTCCACAATTCATGAGTTCAAATGTAACGGATTTTACTCTAAAACTGTCTGACATATGATACCAATTCAATTCTGTTTACATGTAAAATAGAGGTTTAACATGTATAACTAAACACACTTAATTTACAAAGGGACATGAATCAATAACTACTCACTAGCTTGTGATTGTTTAATTGCACTAGAGCAAACAGTTTTTTTCTATTCATGTTTCCAAGTGTTATTCAAACACCCTTCTAAGGTATGCATTGCTAAATAATGTAAGACCAAAGGGAAAAGCCTAGGGAATCCTTAGTAATACTCCGTGTACATAATTATTGGGCGGTGTTGACGTCGCAACTGTCTGTACTCAAGTGACAACATAAATGCATTAACGGCTCTAATAAAATCACATTGTTCTAGAGGGAGCTTGGTTACATTTGATATAACACTTTAACATCAAAGCTTCTGATAACAAAGTATGTCATATTGGTATTCAATTTTTCTATGTTAATTACTGACACGATATACATTATGTTGATATCTGTTTGGACATAGTTTTTTGCATTCCCGGCTAGATAGAAAAGTGCATTTATGAATGCCTTCCCTTTTTGTGGGAACATCAATATATATCAATATTTTTCACAAGGGTATGTTATTGCTACAGGCAAAAATGCACAAAAGGTTAAGTAATAGTTGAAAACAAAATCGTCGGGACTATGTATAATATAGCGGAAAATCAGACAAACGGAAATAAATCCTTTTACTATAGTCTGTATTACGTACGCTTCAAAAGCATTTTGCATGGACAGTCATTTAACTTTGACTTCCAATACCTGCTAATATATTGGTTTATTTGTAATGTTTACACTGATTGTCATAATGTTTTATGTTAATGGTTACATATATGATACTTAAATATCAATATTTCATCAAACTTGTATTCCCCTTGCAGCTAAAAAAAAACTAAAAATAGCTTTTACACGTTACATTTTTTTTTACATTTGATTTAAATGTTATATATTTTAAATTATTATGGAATTTAATTATGACATAAACAACAACTTGTTTCTTACTAGAAAAAGACAGCGTAAATTAATTCTTAATAATTATCAGAAAAGAAAGAAATAACTCACTCGTTCTATATTGTTCACGTAACACGTGTATCCGTTTGAGATTAGGTATTCTTTTTATAATCAATGTAATATTGAGAAATTACCTATTTATTGTAATAAGAAATAAACACTTAATTTCCTTTCAAGAGTTTTCTGACTTTCAACTCGGAAAATTAATAATTGTGTTGTCTTGTCTTAAAACCATTTACTTAAGACGCACATTTGTTAAAGATGGCACACATTTAACAGACACATTAACTGAAAAAAAATTGAACAATATGTCCCAATTATATTGAGATCATTTCCATGTTTGTCACATTCAAACCTTTTGCACCGAAACATTTTTGAGGGATCATTTGAAAACATTTTTTTTCCCGATCGAGAAATTAAAAATAGTAACACAATTGAGAGCTCTGTGTAAATCCTCCTCTGAGAACATTGTATTGAATGAAAAACATGTGAATATATCTTACCTGAATACCAGAAATACAATAGTGGATGGCAGCAGTAAAATCAAACTAAAGGCATTGGCAGCAACGCTTGCATAAACAAAGCCTTTCACGTCCTACAAAAAGTTAAAGATTAAAGTTGCACATAACTCATTTGCACACAAATCATTTTAAACTTAATATTCACTTTAGTATTCTATTAACATATTCGATAAGAAAAGATAAAATTAAACAGTATCAATTTAGTTCTGTCGGTGTTTGTAATGATCAGATTGTACAGAATTGAACACAATGTGCCCATCGATTCAGTGGATATTAATTTACGACGTCCAAATTATGTCTTCTGTTTCCATCATATTTATCCTAACACTTAGCCGTTTCCAGCCCTCAAAGTATCTTCTCACATCACAAAATTCTACAACGTTATATCACGTTGCCTAATGCAATATTCATATGATAAAATGTTTTTATACATTTAGAGCACTTTTTTTCCGTTCAGTTGCATAGCTCCTTACGTGTATTACATGTTCAATAATCAGGAAGACGAAGAGTCTCCTTACGAGCGTGTATGTAGGTTGTATCACATGTATATGCATTTTAATAATCAGGAATGGTGTCTATATTTAGACCGTTTTGCTTCATACTTTTACCTTGATATTAACGCACTTGCTATAGTCAGTCCACTCTTGTTTAGAGCTGGGATGCAGTTGCCATGTGCCGTTTTCCGTGCATTTCTTGTCGACATGACCTGTTTGTGAAAAGTGACAAGAAAATAGTGTTAACATACAAGAATCGGCTCATATTTATGAAAAAAAGTCCAGCAGCAAAATCGATTTATAAACGATTAATTTATTTTAAACAATAGTATATTAACATACAGAGTGAATTTACATGGCATCAACATGTTAAACTACGTCCGTTCTTAGCTCTCTCTAATTGCATTAAAAATATGTATTATACATTATATTTTTTTATATAAATCTGGTATACGATGCTCACTTAATTATTTAACGTTGCCAGTTTCCTATCCATGACTTGAAATAAAAAATCTGTGTAGAGTACCACAATTTGATGCCACGTAACAATCATTATTTCAAATATAACATTACCCCATATTTCCACATCCAAGGTAGGGCCAATTTGGTCCCGAGGGACATGATTTGATACATCTTTGTAGAAAACTACTAGTCAATGTTAAATGCATAATATTTAACCCTGACCCTTGCTTTTAAAGAGAAGATCGTTGTTTAACAGTATAGTTTATATAAATAAATCATGTGACCCCTGGGGCGTTGCCAGTTTTGACACCATTGGCATTATTTGAACAAACGTTATAGAAAACAATTTTATGATGTAACACACCACATTATATACACAGAACCTTGCTATTAAGAGAAAAAGATATGTTATGTTATTTACCAATAATTCTATTGATATCATGTCACCACGCGATTGTGGTCAGTTTGGACCAAATTGATAAAAAAACTTTGTACATAACCCTATGTGATGTATTATTTTAGATATCAAAGCTCTGGGACTTGTAGATTCCGAAAATATATTAAAGTTATTACCAGTCTCTATACACGTGCTGTTCCCTGGGGCGTGGCTAGTTTGGACCTCCTAGACATTATTTAGACACATTTTATAGAGGACCTTTTTGCTTTGTTGTACCAAATATTTAAGTATGGATCGTTNAGATATCAAAGCTCTGGGACTTGTGGATTCCGAAAATATATTAAAGTTATGACCAGTCTCTATAAACGTGCTGTTCCTTGGGGCGTGGCTAGTTTTGACCTCCTAGACATTATTTGGACACATTTTATAGAGGACCTTTTTGCTTTGTTGTACCAAATATTTAAGTATGGATCGTTTCGGTAACAGAGAATTGTGAGCTGATTCACTATATTATTCTATACAAATTAGGTGACCCATGAGGCGTGTCCTGTTCTTAACACAGAGACATGATTTAAACAAGTGTTAGAGGTCAACTATATAATGTTACACACCAATTATTCTGACCATAGCTTTTGCGGTTTCAGATACTTATATTGATACAATTATTTAATATATCAGAAAATAAGGTGAACCTTGTGCGAGGCCACTTTTACTTTAGTTGAATAATTTAACACACTTTGTACAAGATCTCTTTCTGATGTTTTAAACCAGACACTCTGGCACTTGTGGCTTCAGAGGAAAACTTGTTTAAACGCATTGAATATACAAGTCTTTATAAATCATATGTCCCGTTGGGGCATGATTTTAACACACTAAGTACGGTTTAAGAGTATTTGTCGTTCAGACCTCATTGTTTGCGACACACGATGCACGACGACGGACAACGGAGGGACACTTACCTCAATAAACTTGGAATAATAATGGTTATTTTGTGATGTTTGATCGACGTGTTTCTATACACGCGAGAGCGTATAATGCATGTTGCCTAAATCGATTAAATAAACTAAGTTTCATACCAAATATATTCGCACCATGGGCTTTCTAACTAAAACATATTTAAGTGTATTGTTTACAAAACGGGATAGTTAACAAACTAAACTGGTTAATATATAAATAAATCGAAACCTCGCAAACATATTCAAATTCCTATATCAAAACGCCATGTGCTTTTGTTCTTATTTGATTAATTTGATAAATATTTTATTAATGACCAATATCTGCTTGTTTAACGACTTTTCAAAGCCAGCGCTTTTAGTTAGAGGTCTTTTGAAGTACATATAAATGGGAATTACTGGTTCAATAGCATTATTCCATTTATTTTCCTCTTCATTCGATCAGGCATGTCCAGAATTATTCATTTAATTACCACCGATGCTCGACGCCGTAAGTACACTTCCAATCGTGATGTTGATGTACATAGGTACCATAGATGTAGAGCAAATTCTNTAAATGGGAATTACTGGTTCAATAGCATTATTCCATTTATTTTCCTCTTCATTCGATCAGTCATGTCCAGAATTATTCATGTAATTACCACCGATGCTCGACGCCGTAAGTACACTCCCAATCGTGATGTTGATGTACATAGGTAACATAGATGTAGAGCAAATTCTACGAAATCACAACATTAATTACCATCAATAAAAAAGTAGATTCCTTCACTTTAACTTAATCGTTATAATTCTACAGAGTATTAAACATTAAAATAAATACGCGCAAAAATCATGGCAAACGAATGATACATATCATTATTGCATAACGTCACGTCGTATTCGACTACTTTCATTGTCTTCAAGTACGTTAATCATACTACCGACAGACGACTTATATACTACATTTGATCTTGTAAAAGCTTCGTTGCTTATTATGATACAAATTATTGTGTAATCTTTGAAACGTATATGTCTAGTATACGCGTCGCCTAACTAGTTAGAAAACATATCAAACGTTCGTACGTGATGTTAGACTATTGGACGAGTGTGCGATTTCAACAATGCTATCGGTAAGAGCTAGATTAAATCCATAATAGTTTTCATGTTTATTACAATCAAACGATCAATAACGCATGCTTTGAGACAGAAAGTTTAATTGCACAATTTCCCTGTGAGTTTTGCATGACTTTTAGTATATATGATAAGATTATGTTGAAGATGGAATTTATGTCACACTAGCTATGTTCATATAACCAAGCAGAAATTATGACCAAAGTTTATTTCATTTCGTAGATAAACACAATTGTTTCACTGTGTTTCTGTCAATGCAATACGATACAGAATAATGCCTTTGAACACAAAACAGCAAACACGCACGGCACAAAATGAGCAGCGTCTTGCGATAATGAGTCTAATTCCATATGCGGCCATTGTGCTCCGGACCAGCCTCCGCATTAAGCGCAGTATGGTCAGGATCTACCATGTCCGCTATAAAGTCCAGACCAGACTGTGGGTCAAATTACTTAAACCAATAGATATTGCAATAAGAAGAACCANGATATTCTAAGTATACTTTTGTTTCACTTCACTTTGTACACACCGAGTATTCAAGCATGGTCATGAAAATAGCGACGAAGATAACTTTCGTTTCCCTTGATATATATAATTGCCATAAGTTATAAATAATATCAGTGGTAGAGTTGGCTTCACATATCGGTAATGATAAAGTAGTAAAGATACAGATTTAGTCGTTTTTATGTTTAGACTGAGACTTTCAGTCGCTAATGCGTGAAAACATTTACAGTATAAGTGTTTTCTTAAAGATTGCTAAAACTGCATTTGAATATTTCATTTGAAGCAAGAAAGTATTTTCCACTTAAGTACAAACTTAATTTCACAGCTTCAGAAGTAAGTACATTTGTCTATTCCATGACATATTTTTCTATTTTGATCAGAAAGACTCGGCTTATTTACAAATACGGATCTAAGGAAACACATGAGTATTATACAAAATATGGCGCAAATATATAGACCCATATTGGACTCTTCTCAAATATATACCCATATTGTACTCTTCTCAAAAAATAAAAAGATCCATATTATACTCTTCGCAAATATAAAGAACCCACATTAGATTTGTCTCAAGGGTCTTTGTGGGCCTAATGGCAGAATTTGGAATGTTTCGATGAGGTTGAGGATCTAATTTCTGGCAATACACTGCTTATGTATGAGATATGTCCAAACGTTTAAAAATAAATATATGCACATGTAAAACACTACAAAACGTCAATGCTACGTCTATTTACTTAGTCGTAAATGATTTACATGTATCCTTCACTCTGGGAGATAATAACTTTACCTTCATACAGCACGCCAGACATAATTTAACATCTCAACATATTGCAATAAATTATATAACCTGTCGTAACTTGATTCGACTTATTTCCAATGTTGACTTTACACAGTCACTTAAGTTATATATTTAAGAGTAATACAATTATAAATCAACGTGAATTATATTTTGGGGAATTCATATTCGCTTTAAATCTCTTAAAGTCCGTACGGTATGCTTATCATAAATCGCTCGTGAAACATCTCACAAACTCAAAATTAAATAAATGTTAATTCAAAAATAGTCAAGTCATATTCGACATCTTTTGTGGACTTTATTAATCAAATTATCGACTTAGAGTGATACTATGCGTGTGGGTGCTAAAAGCGCATTGCTACACAAACAATAACTTGCATCTTATCAAGCCGATACAACAATAACGGTACTCTTTAATCGATTATATTTTATTAAGTGTCTTGTGCTAAAAAAGCACCGTTCAACTTGCTCTATGGCCAACAGCGGTGTGTGACACACCGCCAATGGATATGATGGATATGTATTATATTTTTAAAGTTCATGTCGGTGTTCATTTTCCAAATTGCAGGTCAATCGTTGTATTCTCCACAGAATAAAATTATTTGATAAACGCATGTTTTTATGAAAAGCTTTCATCCCGTCATTACCTGACAATACAAAACTCTGGGAAAACACATTAGCTTTATTCACACAAATAAGGCAAACACGCGAAGCTAATTGAGTAAGCTAGTCAACTTGTTCTTTTGTGCGTAGCAACACTACAGGCATAACATTTGACGTAAACGAAGATGGATTTTATATTAAGAGGTGTATTTGCTCGGCGTATGAACGTGATTAAGATTTGCTAATTATCAGTAATAGTAAACTAACAAATTGCCAAAAACAATACCACGACTACTTGTTTCATTCATATCAATGTTTGTTAAATTGAAAATGATGGATTTTTTAAGTACTTTTTAAACGGGTCCATATTCCTATTTAGCAACATTGTATGAGTGTATGACATATTAATATATACATCTTGCATGGCATAAGTTCTGATTCGCATAAATGCCGTTTAAACCAAAGGAAACAGTTGTGAGTTTAATTTGATTACACTTCATATTTAAATGTCCCTATTTTGAGTTGTTCAAAATTTAATAATAGGCTTCACAGCGAATGATAAATATTGCGTGGATTAATGCAAAATACAGAATAAATCAATCAATATGTTCGACAAGTTATTTGAGTTCTTCACACGNATCAGGATGACGAATAGTATCCTTACGAGCGTGTATGTAGGTTGTATCACATGTATATGCATTTTAATAATCAGGAATGGTGTCTATATTTAGACCGTTTTGCTTCATACTTTTACCTTGATATTAACGCACTTGCTATAGTCAGTCCACTCTTGTTTAGAGCTGGGATGCAGTTGCCATGTGCCGTTTTCCGTGCATTTCTTGTCGACATGACCTGTTTTTGAAAAGTGACAAGAAAATAGTGTTAACATACAATAATCGGATCATATTTATGAAAAAAAGTCCAGCAGCAAAATCGATTTATAAACGATTAATTTTTTTAAACAATGGTATATTAACATACACAGTGAATTTACATGGCATCAACATGTTTAACTACGTCCGTTCTTAGCTCTCTCTAATTGCATTTAAAATATGTATTATACATTATATTTTTTTATATAAATCTGGTATACGATGCTCACTTGTATTATTTAACGTTGCCAGGTTCCTATCCATGACTTGAAATGAAAAATCTTTGTAGAGTACCACAATTTGATGCCACGTAACAATCATAATTTCAAAAATAACATTACCCCATATCCCCACATCCAAGGTAGGGCCAATTTTGTCCCGAGGGACATGCTTTGATACATCTTTGTAGAAAACTACTAGTCAATGTTAAATGCATAATATTTAACCCTGACCCTTGCTTTTAAAGAGAAGATCGTTGTTTAACAGTAAAGTTTATATAAATAAATCATGTGACCCCTGGGGCGTTGCCAGTTTTGACACCATTGGCATTATTTGAACAAACGTTATAGAAAACAATTTTATGATGTAACACACCACATTATATACACAGAACCTTGCTATTTAGAGATAAAGATATGTTATGTTATTTACCATTAATTCTATTGATATCATGTCACCACGCGATTGTGGTCAGTTTGGACCAAATTGAAAAAAAAACTTTGTACATAACCCTATGTGATGTATTATTTTAGATATCAAAGCTCTGGGACTTGTGGATTCCGAAAATATATTAAAGTTATGACCAGTCTCTATAAACGTGCTGTTCCTTGGGGCGTGGCTAGTTTTGACCTCCTAGACATTATTTGGACACATTTTATAGAGGACCTTTTTGCTTTGTTGTACCAAATATTTAAGTATGGATCGTTTCGGTAACAGAGAATTGTGAGCTGATTCACTATATTATTCTATACAAATTAGGTGACCCATGAGGCGTGTCCTGTTCTTAACACAGAGACATGATTTAAACAAGTGTTAGAGGTCAACTATATAATGTTACACACCAATTATTCTGACCATAGCTTTTGCGGTTTCAGATACTTATATTGATACAATTATTTAATATATCAGAAAATAAGGTGAACCTTGTGCGAGGCCACTTTTACTTTAGTTGAATAATTTAACACACTTTGTACAAGATCTCTTTCTGATGTTTTAAACCAGACACTCTGGCACTTGTGGCTTCAGAGGAAAACTTGTTTAAACGCATTGAATATACAAGTCTTTATAAATCATATGTCCCGTTGGGGCATGATTTTAACACACTAAGTACGGTTTAAGAGTATTTGTCGTTCAGACCTCATTGTTTGCGACACACGATGCACGACGACGGACAACGGAGGGACACTTACCTCAATAAACTTGGAATAATAATGGTTATTTTGTGATGTTTGATCGACGTGTTTCTATACACGCGAGAGCGTATAATGCATGTTGCCTAAATCGATTAAATAAACTAAGTTTCATACCAAATATATTCGCACCATGGGCTTTCTAACTAAAACATATTTAAGTGTATTGTTTACAAAACGGGATAGTTAACAAACTAAACTGGTTAATATATAAATAAATCGAAACCTCGCAAACATATTCAAATTCCTATATCAAAACGCCATGTGCTTATGTTCTTATTTGATTAATTTGATAAATATGTTATTAATGACCAATATCTGCTTGTTTAACGACTTTTCAAAGCCAGCGCGTTTAGTTAGAGGTCTTTTAAAGTATATATAAATGGGAATTACTGGTTCAATAGCATTATTCCATTTATTTTCCTCTTCATTCGATCAGTCATGTCCAGAATTATTCATTTAATTACCACCGATGCTCGACGCCGTAAGTACACTCCCAATCGTGATGTTGATGTACATAGGCACCATAGATGTAGAGCAAATTCTACGAAATCACACAACATTAATAACCATCAATAAAAAAGTAGGTTCCATCAATTTAATTTCATCGTTATAATTCTACAGAGTATTAAACATTAAAAGAAATACGCGCAAAAAATCATGGCAAACGAATGATACACATCATTATTGCATAACGTCACTTCGTATTCGACTACTTTCATTGTCTTCAAGTACGTTAATCATACTACCGAGAGACGACTTATATACTACATTTGATCTTGTAAAAGCTTCGTTGCTTATAATGGATACAAATTATTGTGTAATCTTTGAAACGTATATGTCTAGTATACGCGTCGCCTAACTAGTCAGAACACATATCAAACGTTCTTACGTGATGTTAGACTATTGGACGAGTGTGCCATTTTAACAATGCTATCGGTAAAAGCTAGATTTAATCCATGGTAGTTTTCATGTTTATTACACATCAAACGATCAATAACGCATGCATTGAGGCAGAAAGTTTAATTGCACAATTTCCCTGTGAGTGTTAAATTACTTTTTGTATATATGACAAGATTATGTTGAAGATGGAATTTATGTCAAACTAGCTATGTTCATTTAACCAAGCAGAAATTATGACCAAAGTTTATTTCATTTCGTAGATAAACACAATTGTTTCACTGTATTTCTGTCAATGCAATACGATACATAATCATGCCAACACAAAACAGCAAACACGCACGGCACAAAATGAGCAGCGTCTTGCGATAATGAGCCTAATTCCATATGCGGCCATCGTAGCTCCGGACCAGCCTCCGCATTAAGCGCAGTATGGACAGGATCTACCCTGTCCGCTATAAAGTCCAGACCAGACTTGGGTCAAAATACTTAAACCAATAGATATTGCCATAAGAAGAACCATTATATAAACAGGTACTGTATCATAGACCAATATGTTCAATGTTACCTTTAAAACTTCCCGCATGCGTTTATATAGATATGCGATAGTGCCTCAATAGAGATCGTATATTATACAAAGTTTACTATGTACCTAAACTAACATTCACAAACTCAACCAAGTACTATAAAGCATTTGAAACAAAAAACAACAATTAACTGAACGTATCAAATAAGCAGTACAGTTAAGCAGTAAGCAATAACTTACGCTGTACAATGGTCTCTCCATATGTGTTTCGCATTTATATTAGGTTGATGTGATCGAAGAATAACAGTATGTGAGGCATATGTGCTATTTTAAAGTATTTCAGAAACAGACAGTAAATTCGTAAAACTTTACAATAAGTCCGGCATCTATTAGAAGAAATTATTCGTATGCGACTTAGTCTTAATAGTGACAATTTTTAAACAAGCGTACATTTGGTAAGATTATGATTGTGATATTTTTAACTCTTTTAAATACCCTACATTCTGATGATATATAGTGAGAGAAAATATTTTGAGCGGAAAATTTACATGTGATTTAAATTGTGGTGATATTTATTTTATTATTTTATTTTAAAAGCACCAGGAACATATAAATTATGTTTTAGTTTGACGCAAGTGATTTACCTAATTTTATCTGGACTATTAATTATGAAGTAGACGAATTCGTAGTCGTTGATTATATCGTTTACGCTCTCGATTGGCTCATGAGGAAAGCCAAATAAAGATCTGAAACACTTAATGAACACGCCATAACAGCTTTTAATTCACTTATTTTGTTGATTATTAGGAATAACCCTAGATATTGAACGCACGTACTATTGTTTAACGTAAACGTGCTAAAATTATTTCGTGAGAAGTGGGAGCTGGGGAATATATTTTGTAATTAAAGACACAAGATACACAATCAATTTATTTTTTGAACTTGTATTTAAGGAACAGCTTAGCAACAGTACACTGAAATCCTCCTAATGAAGTGATTGGTCACGTGGTTATTGTCTTCCCTCTCCCATGTGTGCGACAACACCATATACCCATATTGTACTCTTCTCAAAAATAAAAAGATCCATATTGTACTCTTCGCAAAAATAAAAAACCCATATTAGATTTGTCTCAAGGGTCTTTGTGGGCCTAATGGCAGAATTTGGAATGTTTCGATGAGGTTGTGGATCTAATTTCTGGCAATACGCGGCTTATGCGTGAGATATGTCCAAACGTTTACAAATAAATATATGCACATGTAAAACACTACAAAACGTCAATGCTACGTCTATTTACTTAGTCGTTAATGATTTACATGTATCCTTCATTCTGGGAGATAATAACTTTACCTTCATACAGAACGCCAGACATTATTTAACATCTTAACATATTGCAATTAATTATATAACCTGTCATATCTTGATTCGACTTATTTCCAATGTTGACTTTACACAGTCACTTTAGTTATATATTTATGAGTAATACAATTATAAATCAACGTGAATTATATTTTGGGGAATTCATATTCGCTTTAAATCTCTTTGAGTCCGTATGGTATGCTAATCATAAATCGCTCGTGAAACATCTCACAAACTCAAAATTAAATAAATGTTAATTCAAAAATAGTCAAGTCATATTCGACATCTTTTGTGGACTTTATTAATCAAATTATCGACTTCGAGTGATACTATGCGTGTGGGTGCTAAAAGCGCCTTTGCTACACACACAATAACTTGCATCTTATCAAGCCGATACAACAATAACGGTACTCTTTAATCGATTATATTTTATTAAGTGTCTTGTGCTAAAAAAAGCACCGTTCAACTTGCTCTACGGCCAACAGCGGTGTGTGACACACCGCCAATGGATATGATGGATCTGTATTATATTTTTAAAGTTTATGTCGGTGTTCATTTTCCAAATTGCAGGTCAATCGTTGTATTCTCCACAGAATAAAATTATTTGATAAACGCATGTTTTTATGAAAAGCTTTCATCCCGTCATTACCTGACAATACAAAACTCTGGGAAAACACATTAGCTTTATTCACACAAATAAGGCAAACACGCGAAGCTAATTGAGTAAGCTAGTCAACTTGTTCTTTTGTGCGTAGCAACACTACAGGCATAACATTTGACGTAAACGAAGATGGATTTTATATTAAAAGGTGTATTTGCTCGGCATATGAACGTGATTAAGATTTGCTAATTATCAGTAAATGTAAACTTTACAAATTGCCAAAACAATACTACGACTACTTGTTTCATTCATAACAATGTTTGTTAAATTAAAAATGATGGATTATTTAAGTACTTTTTAAACGGGTCCATATTCCTTTTTAGCAACATTGTATGAGTGTATGACATATTAATCTATACATCTTGCATGGCATAAGTTCTGATTCGCATAAATACCGTTTAAACCAAAGGAAACAGTTGTTAGTTTAATTTGATTACACTTCATATTTAAATGTCCCTATTTTGAGTTGTTCAAAATTTAATAATATGCTTCACAGCGAATGATAAATATTGCGTGGATTAATGCAAAATACAGAATAAATCAATCAATATGTTCGACAAGTTATTTAAGTTCTTCACACGTGCATAAATATTTAACATTATTGGACTATTTCAAAACCGGCTTTTTTATCTATATTATGCTCCGGTTTACAACTAGATTTTCTTAGTGTTATTATAATACTCGCCCCATCATTTAAAATAAAAAAGAAAAAAATTGTAATAAGGAAAAATAATTAAACTAATGTGGTATAAAACTCAGATTTTGTAATTATTAACTTACAACTAATGTGTCACTGTCGTTAAATGTATAATAATTTATGGAATTTTGTGTTTTAAATTGATGTGTACAGTATGCAATGTTTATATTATTAACTTAGTATTCATTTACCCGTGCAAACTTGTTAGTCCTGTTGCATCTTAAGACCCGAAGTATGTCATATTATTTACAAAAACTTGTATTCATTGATGAACTTGTTTGACCAATCCAATCAAACAAAAGCTTGATTAACTAAGTACAATTTCTTTGATTTCACAGAAAAGTGTATCAATAAATGAGAACTAATTATGTCATATGCACATACTGTTTTACATTGTATGTTTAACCCATATTATTGAAGATCCTCAGTTGCCCTGTTCTAATCAAAGAGTACAACAAAAAACGTTAATCCTAAAGCATTATGAATATATGAATGATATATTAAGTGGTACTATAACTATGTTATATTATCGTACGGCTATTTGTTACTTCTCGTTCGAAGTTGATTTCGGAAAACAGTTTTTGAACATAGCACATGTTGAAGTATGTTAGATATATGAAAAACTGAAATAATTATAGAACTACAACAAATAAATATGTAAACACTCCAGCATAAAAGCGAGCCTGACATTATACCACAACGGTAAACGGGTTTGTTCAATGCAAGAAATAGTTCTACCAAACAAACGGAAGCAGAAGATGTTTTGTTCAATTGTATTAAGTGCATATGCGTGTAACGCAAACTGAATGTTTATGATGCATAACAGTTTCAATAGCATGCTTCTCACATTACCATGTTGGCCTTTTTTAAGATTGCATGTCATTTCTAATACTGTCCTTGATGTCAAAGGCAATCATGATTGCCACGGGGCTCTGCTGTCCTTTAATAGGTTTGTTTAAAAAGATAGTTCTGCTACATCGTACTGTTTTTGCATAATTGCAAACCATAAATCACGAACGAAATATGTCTGCAGCCGAATTATAAAGTTACTGACTATCGACAAAAATGTCAAGTCTTGTTAGACGGTCTTTGTTGTTTTAAGCTATTTGAATATTTTTTTAATTTCAGGTAACTTTAAACGTAATATTAACTTGTTGCTAATTATGACAGATCTATGTTTAATACTTACTGATTGTTTTGCCTTAGTTATAATACAGTCGTCAGCATCTTTATAAATAGATACGACTGTGTGTAGCATTGATAGTAAAGGGGTTCAGTATATATGCTTTATACATAATTATAATCATATTACAAATAGGAGAGCAACGTCATATTCACTCATTAAATCAAGGTACATACTAGTCCAACGAAGACGCAATTTACACTTGATTTTGAAAAAAATATATTTTTAACGACATTCTTAGACTATTCAACAATCTGGAACGCGTAAACAACTGAACAATTAACGACAGCGCCCTGCAACGAAATGTGTGTCATTTTTACCGTGTATTCCAATTGAGAATTGACAAACTATTCACTTCTTGAAAACAGATAAACACTCGTCCAAAGAAAACTCAATTTACAAGTGTTTTAGAAATTCTATTCAACAATGTGGAACCCGGAAACAACTGAACAATAGGCGACTGCTTCCTGTAATAAACAAGTGTGTCTTGTATGTACAGTTAATTCGAATTGATCAATGAAATACTATTAAGAAATGTATATTGGTCATTTATATTATTTAATTTTGACATAAGACATTAGTTAGATGATGTCTCTGTATCACAACTGTATATAAGTTTATTTATATTAAATTCAATATCTCATTAATATGTCATGGAATTAAATACTAGTATTTGATAAAAGTGGAACGTGAAATCCAAAATTAACAAACCCCTTAATTAATAACAGATTAAAAATTAAATTACATTGTGCGTTAGATTTAACAACATAAGTAAATGTTTGTGCAGCTTAAAAACATTACCACACGTCAAAGTTCCGGTTATTGCTCTCGCCGTTGAAAGAAAAATAATATATTTTGTTCTTCCATCACTGCAGACATTAAATAGAAATCGAATGGTTATATAGCACGATAGGCATTATATGGCATCATTACATTATCATGCTATTTTAATTTGTAGATTTCTCGCTTTAATTTCTTTGCTACACCTGGTATGAACATGGTTCAAAATCCTAACATTAAACAATTCGAAATCAAACAAACTTCCAGACAAAGGCTGTTCTCTGAGAGGCAAGCTGAATCAAATTGCATGTCATGATTTGATTCGACATGTGTCTGA
>VMBQ01007757.1:25321-38054 GCA_007657795.1 Dreissena rostriformis | reverse complement strand
ATGCGATACCACTTCACAACACAACTGGACTGAGCCTCTAATGCGATACCACTTCACAACACAACTGGACTGAGCCTCTAATGCGATACCACTTCACAACACAACTGGACTGAGCCTCTAATGCGATACCACTTCACAACACAACTGGACTGAGCCTCTAATGCGATACCACTTCACAACACAACTGGACTGAGCCTCTAATGCGATACCACTTCACAACACAACTGGACTGAGCCTCTAATGCGATACCACTTCACAACACAACTGGACTGAGCCTCTAATGCGATACCACTTCACAACACAACTGGACTGAGCCTCTAATGCGATACCACTTCACAACACAACTGGACTGAGCCTCTAATGCGATACCACTTCACAACACAACTGGACTGAGCCTCTAATGCGATACCACTTCACAACACAACTGGACTGAGCCTCTAATGCGATACCACTTCACAACACAACTGGACTGAGCCTCTAATGCGATACCACTTCACAACACAAGTGGACTAAGCCTCTAATGCGATACCACTTCACAACACAACTGGACTGATCCGATTTCCGTTCTGGCAGTATGTGAGTTTGGTAAATGGTCACCATACACGACAGGTGGGGTTTCCTCCTGGTATTCTTGTATCCCTCTACAGCACAAAACAGCACTGAAAACTAAATATCTTTTGGTAAAAAACACATTGCTGGAAAGTGCATCTATCCTTAAACATTCTTCTAAACGTTCGTGAGACTAGTAAATTAATAAGAAAGGAGTGCTTGGACACACTTCGGGTTTTTCATAATACGGCCTTCGGCACAGAAGGACCTCAAACTTGAAATACAAACACTTGACTGTTCAAACAAGTGAAATGAATAGTAGACAAATGTTTCTCTCTGATTGGTCGAATCTAAGTTGGTCTTGCATTTGGTCATGTGACGGGGAGACAACGTTGTCAAAACATCAGTGACAAATAATCAGCGTTGGACAACGAACTGCGGTACATCACGGATAGCTTAACGGTTTCATTGAAAATGATTTCTTATAGTTTTGCTATCGTAATTGTGACGTGTTTTGAATATTTAAGAATACTGATACCAGCAGAAAATGCTTTGAATTACCTACAATAATTAAAATATACATATTTTTGTAAAAGAAAGGCATCTAACTGATGTATGCGCTATGCATTTTAATCTTGATTAATATCAGTACTGTTATTGAATGGGCAGTACATTTTTCTAGATGATAGATTAGTCGGTCTTAACGCATGAGAGTTTGTTTTAGGTTTTATTGAAGATGAACGGCATATGTAATCCTTTCAATCTTAAACGGACATGAGTAAACAGATCTTCTATTATATTAAATCTAAAGATTCGTTTGTCCCGCAAACACGTAAACGCTTGCTCTAGTTAGTATTGAAAATGAATGGTATCTGCAATCGTTTCAATGTTTGATTGGATTCCATTTCAAGGTGCTATCTCCAGATTATTAAACAAATACATTTTGTTTCGCTAAGTATACTATGTGTATAAATGAACTCAGTTGGGGCAAAATATAAACCGCTTTTATTAATCTATCAATAAGACAGATAACAGAATAAAGACGCCATGGCACCGATGAAAGTTGTATCAGCAGTGTGTGTGCTATTGTTTGCGATTGGTGGTAAGTAAATGATTATAATAACTAATTTGTTTATTTAAAAAATATATTTAACATTCATTTATACGTATTACCTAACATAAAGTTGTAAGCCAGTCCTAATCTTTATTAATATATAAGCGATTCGCAAAAAAAGATTTTAGTTCGAATTAACGAGCAAACAGTTAAAGTAACGCTAACATTCATTCCTGTGGTACATTTAACAATATATATTTGATTATTGGAACTTGTTTACGATTGATACAAAAAACGCGCTAACTGAATTTACCTATACAGCAACAACCAGCACACTTTGTGTTTAACATAGGTTTTAGGAAACATTAATTCTATTCAACAAACGTTTTGTTATTTGATACATTTAATTCCCCATATTGGAGCTCCATTCTGGCTTTAAATTAACGAGGTTTTGTTCAACTAGCATAAACATATTTATGTGTAAGATATTTTTGGATTTTACGACTAGGAATGCGTAATCTCAAATTGTATACCTTATTAAAATCAAATGAAATTTACCATGTGAAAAAGATCTAATCTCAAGATGTGTTGGTTTCGCAAACACTTAAATATGCAAATTGTGTTGCAGGTTTAGATGGGTATTAACAGTAATTCAATAATCCATTGACAGAATATATCATATGTACATTTTATATCACCAAAAACAAAGACTTGTGTTACAATTTATCTGCCGGCTGGTCTGGAGTAACGCTCGCAGCATATGACATGAGACTAATTTTCGCATAACCCGGGTTAATTGTAATTATGTTAATGTTTGGATAAATGTCACACTAATGCTAGAAGATATGCTGGTTTACAGAATACAATTTGAATCGTAATAGTTGTTAAATAAGATAACCAAACCAACTATAAACGCTCTGGCGCTGCCAAATATTAAGGGCCGCACACTTTACGTATTGCTTTCGAGTAAACTGAAACTTATGTGTCGGCTTGAAGATTCTATGCGAGGCATTGTTTCAAGATCTGCACTCGGTTTAAATATCGTTTGAAACGCAAGGCTCCTTCCTTATCATTTTGAAAATAGCCTTTGAAGAATTAGAATTTATTAATTCGGGCCTTTGGGAAAGAAATTTATCCATCATTTATGTAATATCAATATTGGTTTAAACCTGTTTCAGACGAAAATCATAAATTACAATAACCGTATATGTTCTCTATTAAATTTCTGTGCTATACATATGATCCTATATTAAAGGAAATATTGGAATACACTCCCATTTATTTTCGCTCACTTCGCTCGCTAACTTGCATATTATGTTTTAAAGATGCTACTTAAGGACATAAACACGCCCAAGCGCTAGTGGGTTATATTGTAGAAAGAGGATCGCATCTGTCGCCTGATGTATGTGCCTACTGCTTTCCCTCTCATGTAAAAACGTAGTACACAGATAACTCAGTTCTGTAAACAAAAGTCCAAGACAACGTTACAATTCAAACCTGCTGTCAACTATGCTCTCAATAAATTTACGAACGCGTTTTTTTTACAAAAGCGAACTTTGCAAGTTCGGAATAATTCGATGTCTCCTCGCGACGATCTGGGGCCATTTCCTGCAACCTTCTCGAGCATTTGGTGCCTGATCGAAATCGAACACAATTTCGGCATTAACAATTTGAAAGTATTACAATATCGGTTGCAGACTGTTTTATTCGGGATGATTTCAGGATGTTCGGAAAATAGGCCAGCGTTGAGAATAATATTGGATTCGTCGGAAGTGTCTCGACATCTTGAAAAAAGCATTATGCAATGCTTATGTATAGGTTATCAACCTTAAGAGGAGCATTTATGATTCGAAAACAGAAATCTGAACCAAGATGACGAGTGGAAGATTTCTGGTCCGCTCAGTTGAACATGTGTCGTCAAAATGTTTGCACTTTCTAAATTATATGTTGAAGTTTTTCGATTTGCGATTCCGATCCGAAGGTTTCATATGGTTGCAGCAGCGTAACAATCATACTCGGAATAGTACCAGATCGTCGCCAAGAAACCCAGATACATCTCGAGCTGGTAAAATTGGCACCCGGGTCCAAATGGATGGATTACTAATAAAAGTACATTAATAATATTTACGGATTGCATAGAATAACGTTATCGGTATTCGAATATCAGCATTTTCATTCAATCGAATATTCGCATGATTTTTAAATAATTTTGCACTTTAAAGCATATTAATCATAATTGTGTTTTTAAAGAAACAAGTTTCCAACATTGTTGTATATGCATTAATAAATTGTGCGTTATATATAATTATATTAACCTTCTGTGACGTCGGCAAGTGAAGAAGGGGCCTTATCATGCATGATGTTTGTTACGAACCCACATGGGAGAATACTGAGTCAGAAACGTTTCAATGGTTAAAATCCATTGGTTGTCCACCGAGATACTAAATTGGATTTCTAAGAAATCATTGAAAAATATGTATGTAAAAAAAACCTTGTAGAATGTTAACATTTGATAATTTACCCATGGGTAAAAAACGTGTCTTATTTGTGTGTGTTAAAGGGAGACTGTACGATTTTGTCAAATATTTATGAATTTATATAAAATGTGTAAAAAACTTGTTATACATATATTTCAATATAAATTAAATAAAAGTTAAGAACAACATGTGTCGAAAAATGCGAAATAAGCCAGATATTTAATTCTGAAATCGAAAAAGTCTTCCAGCCGAATTCGCCAGCGTATATATCATGCATGTACAATGTGAATCTAAATTTAGTTTTAGCGCAGATTCGTTCAAACGACACAAAGACACAATTTTGTTTCGTAGCAAATACGAGCACAAGTGTCGGCATCGGCTTTAACCAGCGCTAACTTGTCTTTGCTGCATTTTATGAAATTCGTCTTCAATGTATACTTGTTCTTGCCTATTTTGTGTTATTGTAACATATTTTTATCAAAATATTACAATTTAACACATATGAAAATCGTACAGTCTCCCTTTAAAAACCTGCAAATACAAAACTTTTCTCTTGCGTGTTTCATTTTATTGTAACAGTGAGTTGAAAACATCTTTACGGTTTAATTGATGATGGTTTCGTATTGTTTTGCTGTAGTGATTGCGGTGGAAATAATCATAAACATGTTTAAAATTAACGTTGACTTTAAATATAGATTATTTTGTAAAAGAATAAATGCTAATTTATATATTCACTATGCATTTAAAGCTTGATTAAAAGCATGAATATGATACACTTCTTACGTTATTTGTTAAGATATAGTTTTGATTTTTAAAGATGTTCGATTAGTCGGTCTTAAGTGTTTGTTCTAGATATAATTGAAGATAAACGGCATCTGCAATCTAATAATGTTAAACGGCTATATGCAAAATATATTATGTATCATTTTAATCTCTAGATGTGTTTGTTTAAACACTTTAAAGAGCATATTCGATATAGTAATGAAGATGAACGACATCTGCAATCTTGTTAATGTTTGGTTAAATGCCACCATAATGTCTAAGCGCTATCTCCAGGGTTAAAACATTAACATTTTGTTTGACTAAGTAGACAATAAAAAGAGGTAATAGAACAAAGTCGATATGGGACCTATGAAAGTTGTATCAGCAATGTTTGTGCTTTTGTGTACGATTATTGGTAAGTAAATGATTATAACAAATATTTTGTGTGTTTGAAATATAGTAAATATTCATTTATAGGTATTATCGTATATACAGTTGTAAGACAATTCTTAATCTGTATGAATCTATTTGCGATTTGCAACTGTTCGCGATTGTTTATTTTGAATTTGCAAGCAAACATTTATTTTAACACTTAAAATTAACAACTTTAGTGAATCACACAATATACACACATGTATATATTTCGATATTATTGCATATTTACGTTTCATAAAACAATGCGCTAATTAAAATTTATATATACAGCAACAGCCAACACACGTAGTTGTTTTACGCAAATTTTATTAAACATTCATTCCATTCAATAAACGCTATGCTATTTGATACATCAAAATCCCCCTCTGGCTTACTGTTTACCTGGTTGTGTATAAATGGCATACAAATATTGTTTGTGCCATTTTTTTGGATATATTCATTTATTTTGAGACAAAAAGCTTTAATTTAATATCTTCTGAATGTCAAATGAAACGGCCATGAGATTACAGATTTTTTATACTTGTTTAATGTGAAAATGTGTTTGTCCCGATAAAGACGTAATAATACAAATTGTGTAGCAGGTAGTAACGTTTAGCATACATCTCGTACCATTAATATAAATATAAATTAATTATCTCATTTTCATAGAACATTCATCGTTCTCGTTTAAATCAGCAATCGCATTGTTGCATAAAATCTTTATTATAATACATACGTGTCACAATGTGTTGCATTCGCATTAAACCTGTGTTTGACTCACAGTTGAGGAGGGCAGTTGTTACCAATGTTGCACAAGCTACACGGACGACTATGGAGTATACTATTCGCCCGAGAAGTGCAGTGCATACTGCTGCAAACATTTGACCCGCAGCAACTTCAAGGTCTGCTGTACTGACCAATTTCGACAAGTGTCCAGCTTGGAAAAGAACGAGGGGTCATGCGATAACGTGGCAGAGAACGTGGCCGAGAACAAAGCGTAAGATATAATATCAAACAAGATTTGTGAAGTTAACATTTCATCTGGTCAATACAACTATTAGATAGGTGTGTATTTTAATAAGAACACTGCTGAAAAAAATAATAATTAATAATAAATCACTATATTCGTGTTAATGCATAACATAATACATAAATACATAATACAATACAAACGATATAAATCAAGTACTTATTCAATTTATTGATTAACATACGTATTTTAAAAGAAGCGGCCAACTCAGTTTAAGCTCATAAAAGTATTAATTTCTATACATATGATTGAATCGATAAATCAAGTCAAGAGAAGTGAACACTATAACTGTTTTGTACCGTACCATTTTTTTCAGGTATGTTCCGGTACTGGCTACGCTGATCCCCCTGGCAATCGTTGCCGCATGTTTGTACTATTGCTGCTGCAAACAAACCACCAGAGTCACAACTGTAGTAAGTTTCAACAAACACAACAAGACTTACCAGCATATTTACTGCATTTTCTATCGTTCAAGAAAGGTTACGTTGTAATCGTAACTTACCAAATGCAGCGGACGAGTCAATGAAATTGATGTTGCCAGTTCATTGGTGTTTCTGGAAGATAATTTAACGCAGGTTATATTGGTGGCACTCTTTTAGAAACAGTATAACTGAACTGTTCTGTATTAAATGTCACAGTAATTTTATGGTGTATACAGTTGGTATTGAAATTGAATCTTTTAATCATTTTGTTTTACAGACAACTGTAGTCGAGAGATATTAAGACTCCAGTGTTCCTCAACCATGACGTCTTTCAACGACACAAGGCAACTTTTACATAATGTGAAATAATTGCCATCTTTAAAGCTTATTTTTGAAGAAAGCCTCTTGAATAAATACTATTCTATGCGATATGTGTGTGCATGTGCGAAATAACATTAGTGTTGAACAAATAAAGATATTTTAAAATCAATTCCAATAACTTGGTTTTCGACTCAGTGTTATGTTTATGAGACACAAGATACACATGCTGAACATTTTATTTTGTATCCATTTTAAGCTTATCGCAAAAGAACCTAATACATATTCTTTCTGTTGCGAAACATACAATTAATGTAGACAATATGTAAGGAAGTGTAAATATTAACTATATCACAAATTATGCCTCGTAGTTTGTGGTGTGTTGTGTTTTTGTGTGTGACTGTCGAGTTGCCATATGTACATTTAAATGTGAATGTTCACATGCTATTCTAACAGAGTCTCCTGCTACATATGTTTATAAAATAAATAAATACATACGTGAAAAAAACATTATATATATATATATATCTATATACACATTAGAAGAATAGAAAACAGCTGCAGTAGGGTGTTTAGAACACATGAAATGAAAGGTTTCCATATTATATTTCTTGTTGATGTTTGTGGAGTTTAAAGACTGCACTGTAGAACAGTACTCGAAGTACTAGGCCTGGATCGCAAATCAATTTCGGAAGTCCTTAAAGTCAAACAACAATTACTAAACTAATCAATAATTGTTTTTCGATATGTTATTTGTGAAATTTAATTTGTGTTGTTTCGATATTAGAGACATTTGCGGGGAAAGTGCTCTAACTCTCTCCAGAGTAGAGTAGAATACATTAAAATAGTGTAATGTTTGGGGATTCAACAGGTAAACCTACCGAAAAATCGATTTACAGATTTCATTTTCTAGTCTATATAATCACGCCTCATTTCGACGACGACATGTATACCTGAAGCAAAAGACAAAAGATTTATTTTTCAAATGGAATAATCTTCAATAAAGATGATATAACTCTGTACTATACAATCATCCATAGTTTTTAAGAGTATCGACCAACATATTTTCAACGATTTATTCAAACTTAAAATGGGGCCGAATAAGCCAGGTACTTGGGCCGAATAAGCCTGAAATTGGGGCCGAATGAGCCTGAAATAAACGGGGCCGAATGAGCTTGGGGCCGAATGAGCCGACAACCAACAGACTAAGTCTAAAACCCGGAAGCAGTAAAAAAAAACGTAACCTTTTTTCGGGAATGCCAGGGTAACCGATCAAATATGTGAAAAAAGTACAAATGTTAAACGACCTTTAAAAATGACGGGCGCTTAGCTTCCTGTCAGTCGTTTCCATAGAAAGCACACAAAAATTTAAACAAACTAAAAGTACCCACAAATGGTAACTGATAAATCGGAGAACAACGCTGAGCTAAGTTTTTAATTGTCATCAGATTTACAATTTTGTCTATCATTCGACTCAAATGATGGGCTAGAACGGCAAGCATGTTTTTATTTTATTTAGATGATTGCCTCACATGATAAAAGAGATGTGATGACAAAGATATCCTTAATTTCAGTTAGTGCTCACTTTTACCCGAGGCAAAAGCTTTGTTTTGTAAATCGAGTAAAACAATAAGATACTTGCAGCTTTTAAACTTTTCTGTGAAGTGAATTTTATTTCGCGCGCTAGAAAAATGACGCCAAATACTGCTATGGCAATTATCACAGGGAGATCATCCGAAAATGGCACCTGAATGATAATTTGCTGCTTGGGGAATGCTCTACCGTTTGGATAAAAAGTAGTTAACAATAAAACAGCGTAAATAGATATGACAATAAATAGAATTCATAGCTAATTAATCTCAATCACAATTCAATATTAGATCACAAAGACACTCAAACAAAAACACACTCCAGTCTGAATTTTGTTCACATATTTTTCAATGCAACCAATGACCAACATAAAAACAATAACCGCTTTAAACATTATTTCTTTTACATCGTTAAACGCCTGTAACTTATATCAAATTAATAACTGTACAGCAGATTCAAATCAAGGTGTTCGCTGGGAAAGCAGCTGGTCCCGATGAACTCTCTGCAGGACTGCGCTAGGGAGGCAACACCAGCGATTGCTGTCTTCTTCCAGCGGTCAAAAGACACGGCGAGCTTCCAAAGGAATGAGGAAATGCAAAAATCAACCCAGGTTTTAAGAATGGAGATTGCCATTCACCAGAGAACTACAGATCAGTGTCACTCACCTGCGTGCTTTCTAAGACCTGTCATGTAACTGTATGTTTCGGCGTACCACAAGGCACAGTGCTAGGGCCCCTTATGTTTCTCTGTCATATCAATGGCCTGCCAGAAAGTGTGAAGTCTCAAATACGACTATTTGTAGACGACTGCATACTGTTTAGAGCTATTGACTCAATCAAAGACGATAGAATCCTTCAAGAAGACCTTGACAACCATGAATGGCGAATGTGATCTAACGCCAAGAAATGCCATCTACTCAGTACCAAATGAAAATGTACATTCTTCTACACGATTGACAACTCAAGCCTCAAAAGCATCAAGAGAACCCATACTTAGGCATTACATTCACCACTGATCTGAAATGGAAGACCCGCATCACCAACATCACAGAAAGGGCCACCTCTACACTAGGCTTCTTGCGACGTAACCTCAGACATTGCCCAAAGCTGCCGGAAAACCGCATACAAATCCTGATCTGATCTGGAGTGTCCTTTAAGACTCAAACCAGCAAGGCGACATAGACAAACTAGAGCGAGGCCAACAATCTGCGACACGCTTCATCACCATGGATTAGAAATCCATACAAGATGGATACTTACCATCCAATGTATTAAAATATGTCAATTTAAAAGCGACTTTCAAGAAATTTATAAAGGTGTACCCCAAGGCTCAATATTAGGTCCCGTCCTCTTTAAAATATTCATCAATGACATTTTCCATTTTGTTCAAGAGAGTAATCTGTACAATTATGCTGATGATAATACCTTATCTTTTGCACATCATAATCTAGATATAGTTAAATCTACCTTATAAAATGACAGTATATCCTTAATAAAATGGTTCTCAGACAATAAAATGCAGGCAAATCCAGATAAATTTCAGGCAATCGCAATAGGATCTAAAACTCACAAAGCTAATATCTCTTTTGACTTGTCAGGTAACAAAATAAAATGTGAGGATGAGGTTCTCTTATTAAGTGTTACATAAGATTTTAAACTAAATTTTGACAAACACATTTCCAACTTATGTTAAAAGGCATCCAGACAATTAAATGTTCTAAAGCGTATTGGTAGGAATCTTTGTAAACTTGGCAAACTTAATATATATTACTCATTCATTCTCTAAAACTTCAATTTCTGTCCATTAACATGGCGTTTCTGTGGAGAAATAAAAACTAAAAAAATAGAAAACATACAAAAAGAGCTCTTAGGTTTATATATAATGACTATAAGTCTGATTACGAAGGGTTGCTAAGAAAATCAAAACTGCCAAGCTTAAAAATAAGAAGACTAAGACAAATGGCTATTGAAACATACAAGATAATTAATAAACAGACACCAACATATCTTCATGATCTTATTAAAATTAAAAATAACTCTTACTCTTTTAGGTACACTAATACAGCCGAAATCCCACGGGTAAGAAGTACCAGTTATGGTCTCAAGTCTTTCCGTTCCGCAGCCCCCAGGCTCTGGAACTCGTTACCCCTGCACTTCAGGGATGTGACGGGACTTAACCAGTTTCGAAGTCTGATAGGCTCGTGGGACGGGGAGGATTGCAGATGTTCTTGCTGTTGTACCTAGTATGGCTAGTATTATTGTTCTTGTTATTTGCTTTTAGTATGGCTTGTATAATTGTTCTTGTTATTTGCTTTTGCCAGTTTTAACCCTCAGTTGCTCTTTTCAACATGTTATATTATTTTGTGCATGGAATTATTGTTTGTTACATATAAATGGCAGTTGCCCTATGTACTTTCTTTTCATCAGATTTGTAATATAACCTTATGTACCATTTGAAATAACTCGTTATGCTTGTGTTTTTGTGAGGTAGCTGCTGATCAGTTTCTTTTAAATCTGATTTTAGGGGATAATTGTTTTTGTAAGACATTTTTTATGTGTCACACTTTATTGTCCATAATCATTGTCAGTCTTTTACCTTATCTTTTTAGCAGCTCTTAGACCCAGGATAAGATCAGCAACTGCAGCAAAATTGTTATGCTTATAAGTTATCTTTAATTTATTTTTAATATATTGCTATGATCTTAACTGTCTAAATTTTAAAATTGTATCACATACCATAGTTCTTTCGTTTTTAACATGTTAAAATAATCATGTTTATTGTATTCAGGTTAATTTATTTAATTATCTATTATAACTGATCTCAACTCTAGGATGATTCTGTTTGTTTATAAAATGTAAATGTAATGTAATGCTCAATTGTCTATTTTATTATATGTATGTTGTTATATTATGTCGGTCAATAGCGATACATCGCTAATGTTATACTTGCTATGTACAAACCGACTTAAAATAAAATTTGTATTTGTATTTGTATTTGTATCCATGCTGGAGGGTCTAAACCTGCCATACTACAAGAGAGGCGATGTTACCAGAGCATGACGTTACTGTACACGGTGTTGGAAGGGCACGTACGAGCTATTAATATTGATCACTATTTGCAACGTGTTAGACCGAAATGCACTATAACACGGTGCCTATACCACGTGACTTTTTATGATCTGTGTGGGGACAAAACTGTAAACAAAAGCGCGACCCAGGTAACATTTTCAATGATTTCTTTTTAAATATTTCACCATTTTTAATGGGATAAAGTGGGGAGCCCGCTGATTCGTGAGAGTTTTCTATATGTATCATGATTTGTTTTAAACAAATAAGTATTTTGTCAGTTACGTAAAACGCGCGTTTTAACGGGTAGAAAAATAAATGATCAGTGTGGGGACTTTATATTACTTTGACACAGAAACATCACCTCTGGTTAAATTAAGCAATAAACGTTAAGAGCGGAGCTTATAATATATCATGTTGTATGCATTTTCAGGTTTCTGTTATATATTTATGAAACACAGTCACGAAAAACATTCTTATTGTAATATGATCTGTGTGGTATACGTTTTTAGAAGGATCTGTGTGGTATCCGTGTTCCTAAAATTTACGGATAAATTGTTATAGTAACTTCAATACATATAATAAATATTTAATTTCAAAGATATTAATTACCTGATAATCGGACCTGGTCATGACACACATCTATATCGATAAATATATATAAATACGGGATAGATCTGGTAAAAACATCCCACAACTGATGCGTGCATGTTGAAAACGTACCCAACTGTGGTCAAAACGTACCTCAAGACTTCTCAAAACTTATCCAGGGTAATGCGGTGTTGCATGTACATCGGCAAAATATTTAAAACATCGGACATTCATTTTTGTAATAGCGACCCGAATATTCGTTTGCCAGAGACAAGTATATTATGTACAGGGGCAAATTTGTGTACTTTGTAAAATTATCTCTTTACCCACATAACACTTAGTCGAGATGTAAATAAATTTCATCACTCAAAATTTATACGTAAAAATAACAGTCAGTCAACATAAAATAAATAGTTTAGCAGTGGTGTAAAAACAAAACTCTGTAAGTTGCCACTTTAAAC
>VMBQ01007757.1:10932-22693 GCA_007657795.1 Dreissena rostriformis | reverse complement strand
AAAGTGTCGTCCCAGATTAGCATGTGCAATCCGCACAGGCTAATCATATAACATATAATATGTGCGTACTTTTGATTTCGATGCAATTTACTTGCCATTAAAATTATCATTAAATTACATTGTATGTTGTTATTGTTTAAAGTGGCAACTTACAGAGTTTTGTTTTTACACCACTGCTAAACTATTTATTTTATGTTGACTGACTGTTATTTTTACGTATAAATTTTGAGTGATGAAATTTATTTACATCTCGACTAAGTGTTATGTGGGTAAAGAGATAATTTTACAAAGTACACAAATTTGCCCCTGTACATAATATACTTGTCTCTGGCAAACGAATATTCGGGTCGCTATTACAAAAATGAATGTCCGATGTTTTAAATATTTTGCCGATGTACATGCAACACCGCATTACCCTGGATAAGTTTTGAGAAGTCTTGAGGTACGTTTTGACCACAGTTGGGTACGTTTTCAACATGCACGCATCAGTTGTGGGATGTTTTTACCAGATCTATCCCGTATTTATATATATTTATCGATATAGATGTGTGTCATGACCAGGTCCGATTATCAGGTAATTAATATCTTTGAAATTAAATATTTATTATATGTATTGAAGTTACTATAACAATTTATCCGTAAATTTTAGGAACACGGATACCACACAGATCCTTCTAAAAACGTATACCACACAGATCATATTACAATAAGAATGTTTTTCGTGACTGTGTTTCATAAATATATAACAGAAACCTGAAAATGCATACAACATGATATATTATAAGCTCCGCTCTTAACGTTTATTGCTTAATTTAACCAGAGGTGATGTTTCTGTGTCAAAGTAATATAAAGTCCCCACACTGATCATTTATTTTTCTACCCGTTAAAACGCGCGTTTTACGTAACTGACAAAATACTTATTTGTTTAAAACAAATCATGATACATATAGAAAACTCTCACGAATCAGCGGGCTCCCCACTTTATCCCATTAAAAATGGTGAAATATTTAAAAAGAAATCATTGAAAATGTTACCTGGGTCGCGCTTTTGTTTACAGTTTTGTCCCCACACAGATCATAAAAAGTCACGTGGTATAGGCACCTTGTATAAGGGCTGAGCAGTTCGATGACGACGTACACCTAAACATTGCGATAAACCAGCTTGCAACCAATATACACCAACAGTGATAACTTTAAATACTCCTCGTCCCGCGAACCATTCTTAACTGGAATTAACTTAGTGAAAGCATTGTGATTGCAACAACTAATGAGATTTTTAAGGCTGCCATATCGGATCAAGTGGGAGTTTTGTTGAGCAGAGATTAACTTCATGCGCATTCCCCGTTGAATAGAACCAAATCTGATCACTTTCACGTATCTTTCAGATCAAGGGGCGAGTCTTAAGAAATAGGGGCGACTCATTAAAGGGCAAATTGTTAAATTGCCTGTAAACTTAGCGATGGTTATCAGAATTGTTATCTTGATAATGTTTTTGAAGTTTCATTGTTTTGTATTCGGTTCAATAACAGTTAATCCGCATGCCAGTGAAAATATTCCGTTAAATTGAAATAATAATTCGGTATTTCATTGGACTTCTCGTTGTTCGCGTTTGCAACGAGACGTTAACAACAATGGCCGACAAACAAGATTAGACAGAACTTTTAATCTACAATTTAGAAGTTTGAGCTTGTTTAAAGAACACAAATAATTTAACTGAATAGGAATTTGTTGCAAATCGATTGTATTGTGGTGTCTATATTGTTTTCAAACCCATGTTATTTGTCGGGAAATAATAAGCGCTGTTAAACCTTCCGTAGGCAAGGAAGCGTATACAACGGGTCTCTATACAACTTACAAGTTTTAGCTATTTTGATTTCAATAACTGCAACCATGAAAGTGACTGGATTGGTACCAGCTCGGTTCCTGACAATTATATCACATTTGGTGCTTGTCATCATTATATTTTGGTCAAGGGTATGTATTTTGTGTTTGAATTACCGTAATAATAATTGAGGTGGTTCTAAGATGGTTATAAATAAACTAAATCTTTCAATCCAATCCCATGCCATGCATCTGCCATGTTACTTCGTATTACCGGTTTAAGTGTTTACCAATATTTTCTCAAAGTATTTTGTAAAGTATATAATTTTTTTAATGAAAATTCAACAAAGTAATTACATTTGTAATGAAATGTTCAAACGTTAATTATACAATACTAAAATAAATACATGAAATAAAATGTTAACCACTTTGTATTGTAAATAAAACTTACCTTAACTCTTGTCTGCAAAACTAGTTACAAAACAAAAAGTTAATTCTAGCAACCAACCTATTTTTCAGGGACCCAATATTGAATCCTGTTTGCCTAGATCCTACACACAGGCACAGTATGATGAAAAAGACTTGCAGTATGTTTACATTTTCTTATATACCGTTATACAGTACAGTCCATGTGTTTCCCCCGATTTCCCTCGCTAGGTGGCGGGCACACTTATGGAGGGAGATTAAGAACGTCTCGCGATACGCGGAGTTTGCATGATTGGGCCATTTAGGGCCTCCGTGGTTAAAGATCAGCAAATTGATAAGCCGACGCCACGGCCCTCGTTGTGCAACGCAGAGGAAACTAACCATATAACGATCAATTTAACTTTGTTTGACTTCCTGATTTTCAAATAAAATTACATTTATTACAAGTACATATATATATATGTATATAATTATATACAATTAAAAAAAAAATCAACCAAGATCGATCGATCCCCACGGTAATGGTTGTAGAAGTTGTTGTTGTATAGAAAACTAGTTGATTTACGACAAACAAAACGTCGTCTTTTAACTGATACTTACCAATTAATATAATCACAGTTTGCAACATTGTTTTTATTTTAATAATTTAATCCAAAGTTTTCATGTTAGCAAGTGTTTTTTCTATACTGAACATGTAAACAAATGACCGAGAACCCTATTAAAAGTCTCGCAAAAATTCGCAATCTGTGTGAATTGACAGTTTGGCGTCATCAAAGGAAAGCGGCTTCCTGTCTGGAGGCATAAAGCCACACCGTTCTCGGCGACAAAATTGGCTTCCTTTGTCTAGAAATCAACACGCTAAACCAATCGGGTGTTTATAACTCAATGCCAACCGTCGAAATATGTAACAGCATGTGCTTAGCTCTGCCTTTCGAATCTTATGCAGGGAGTTGGAGTTTAACAGTTAATTGAACACGTGTTTTACGGAAGTTGAGACCTGAATTACTGGGTCTAAGCTTTGAAACGACAAATAAATTTATCTCGGATTTTCCGAGAAAGGCCAATTTCCCAACGTTTTGTACAGTTACTAACAATGGCGTCCGCGTGGTTACGAAATTCGAAACACATTCATCTTAAATAATGGTGTCTTGTTGGATTATTACTGGATTTTATTTATTTTTGTTATTTTTTGGCATGCACAGTAGAACACTGCTACCGCGGTGTTGCGCGACAGTGTCCTGATAAGAACGGAAATTGTCTGCATTTACAGATGTAATACACACCGCGGGTATTAGCTATCTCGGCGGAACGCTGAGTGTTTTAGCGAGTACACCTCGCTTTCCCCCTCCGCGGAAGCACTCGCTAGCAGAAAAAAGCCCGTGGAGGGAGTGAGTTTTTTGGCGAAAACGCATGGACTGTACTGTACGAGACAACGGACACATGCTTTAACATGTGGAAGTTATTTTATCAATTATTGGAGATAAATAATTTTGTTTGTATTTAGACATTAAAACAATTTAATAAGTTTTTTTATCTCGTTTTTTGTTTCCGATTTTATACAGTCATGCATTTTATTTGCTTTTTGATATAACATTTACTTATCCTAATTCATTTACCAAGAGATGAACTGAGATGGTTGTTCTTCATGATTTACACATTCTTAAAATCTGTGTGCATGCACTATTTTCTACATGGAATAATTATTTCACTAAGCTAACATATTCCAAGATTGATGTCTCTTCACACACTTCATGTTTATTGGTATAAACATATAAAACCGTGTTGTTATTTCAGGTTGATCATAGGGCTATCCGTGGCTCTGGGATTGTTTGCCATTGAGTTGGTGGGATTCCTGGGTGGTCTCACAATGTTCTCAGCGTCACAGGCTCTCATCTGTATCCTTTTACATAGATATAATGTATGAATTTGAATTATATACCTAAAGATAATCTGACTCAAATACTTTTACCTTATAAAATACAAACCACTAGATAGACTTCCTGTATTTCACACTGTAAAATCTTTTCCGTATGGAATGGCTGGAAAAAGCAGACTTTTGAATGATGTTGTCTCTATTTTCATCATGAATTAATGACATAATGATGTCTTGAAAATATTTTTGAGGTTGAATAAATTCATCATTCATGGCATTGGTGGTGACTTGAGATATTTTTGTGTTTGTTAGAATGTATACGTATAATTAATGAACTTTTATGGTTATGGTGTTCCATTGATTTTTTTCGTACACTTTGATTGTGTGAAATGGTGTTCCACTCGCCTAATGGGCTTGTGAAATATGATGTCAAACAATAAAAAAATGTAATACAACCCATGGAAACACCACACTGATGGTATCTACCCTATTTATGAGGTGTGTGTCTGGCAAAGTGCAGGCTAAGAAAACACAAATTAAGTCTCATTCCAGATAAGGGTTTGAAGTGTGCGTAAAGCTCGTCTATGTCCCAACATACTCCTAGTCTTTGGGGTAGATCGAAAGATCTCTCCCAAAGCGGGGTCAAACTCATGGCCAATTTCAATCTCCCGCATTTCAAAAAGCCTTAGGCTTTCAATTTGATCAAGCTAAAATAAATAGGTTTTAACTTAACTAACACACTCCTATCTTGCAATATATTTGCTTGATGAATTTTAAGCATTTTCAGAATTTGCTGTCATCTTGTCTGTGAGAATGTAATTTTGCGCTTGGCTAAGCCCATACCAGGAACGGGCTGCTAAACTACTACTGGTATTTACGTTATAAATGAGTATAAAAAATCAGTCATGGTTACAAAGTTTTCAACTGCTAGAGTTTTCGTTATTGTCGTTAGAACTGGGTAAATACTGCTGGGTTCAAATGTTTAAAAACCATTTTTACATTATTAAGAATGCTTGGATCCTGCAAAAGAAATGGTTTCTCCTTGACTGAAACGTAGCGATTGCCGCGCATTGTGGAGCCTCAGTAGCACTGGCCTATTATATCATTCGTGAATGGCCCTGTGATAGGTTCTGGTACATATTCGCTTTTTCTAACGCTTTTCCAGCATTCTCTGAGCTTGTTACCATGGCCCTACTGCTGTGTTGCGGCCGAACTCAGTTGTAATATTGACATTTTTAACCCTTTGAGCGCTGGAACCAGATTTTGAAGGCCTTTGCAAACAGTTTGGATCCAGATGAGATGCCACAGAACGTGGCGTCTCATCAGGATCCAAACTGTTTGCTATTCTGATAGTGGTCTTAGAAAAAATTCGAAGAAAATGCTAATTTTAGAAATTCAGCAGACGACATTTTAGCAGACGACAAGACGACAAATTTCCCAGCATGCAAAGGGTTAGGTATTAGTTCTTGTACTGTAGATTTAACATCTAAATAGGATAATGTATTTTTTTGCCAGCTGTGGAACAAATCCTTATTTTAGTGGCCACTAGTTTGGTCAGTATTAATTACGCAATTAAAAAAGCGTTTGTGGGATAATGGTGAGCCTAGGTGATGTAATTATAAGGATCAGTATAGCTATTCAGTTGTGCGCTAACAGTCAACACATTTTTGGGATGATACCTTTTCTAGAATATCTGTGACATTCTAACCTTTTGGGATCATCAAAAGACCATGTAAGGAATACAAATTTGTTAAAGATAACTTGATAATCAGAGTAAGTTCTAGTTTTACAGGGATTTCAATAGATTTTTTTTTAACCAAGAGTCAAACGACCCGGTGCGTGACATTTTCAGGGGTAAATATACTTTGATTTAAAAAAAAATGTTTCTTAATATATGTTAAATGCACTGCAGATTTTGTTTGGCATAAACTTGAGTGAAATACTATGCAAAGCGGATAATTTGCAGGAGTCAAAAGTGTGAAAATTTCAAAATGCTTGCATCAAAAAGCAGGATTTTGCTTCAATTAAAATCCCTGTTTTAATAAAGAAAATTTGGTATTCAGAATGAGTAGTAATAGGACCAGTGCTACTATGTAAGCTGTTTTGACTGTTGCTACAACTCCTTGACAACGTCTCAGCTACTGCAACCCACGCAGGGGCCTTTGTCGCGTTAGTGTTCTTCCTGTTTGAGCTGTGGCCCTGCGACGACTACTGGTACATCTTCGGATTCTGCAGCGCCTTCCCTGGTGTCACGGAAATAATATCCATTATTCGTTCAGCCAGGCAAAATTGAACTACCTGTCCAGTGGTGTTTTGTGATGTTTATGACATCGTTTGTGCTTGACTTTTGTAAGCACTTGTGCCAGAAAATGAACATTGCTCTTTTGGAAAAAAATATTATTTAAATGTCTGGCATCTTTTGTGCATGTGCTTATGATAGAAATGTTTTTGGAATTTATCTTTTACTTAAATGTCTGGTAATATTCTGATGGTTGGATATGTTTAATCTCAAACTAAATTGTAAAGGAATCTCTTATGTTGGTGTAAAGTATTGTTTGAATGATTGTGTGGATATAACAAATAATAATCAAATTGAAAACATATTTAAGTTGTAAACTTTTTGACAGTTACATTGCTTATTTTTTCGTACAAAATCTTGTAAATATTTTGATTAAGTTTGATATTGGGTGCCTATTTTTTTATGATAGTGACATATTTAAAATATCATGATAATTTATTAAAATTATGTGTAACTATGCAACATAAAGTAGTCGAGAAATAAATGAGAAACTATGTGCTTTGTGTTTCTGTCTTTAAACAAAGTCATGAAGACCAAATCTGCACCCGTATTCACCACCACATTCCTAGACTTTCAATTAAGTGTAAATGAGAATGCATTTGAAATATACTTAATGTTTTTTTTTAAATTGTTTTAATTTTGTGCCTCACTAGGCTTTAATTTCATCATTCCTTAATTTAAACAATTTGGGCCTTGCTTTGGGAAAACTGGGCTTAATTCATGTGCGTAAAGTGTCATCCCAGATTAGCCTGTGCAGTCCACACAGGCGATTCAGGGACGACCCTTTCTGCACAGGCTCAGATACGACCCTTTCCGCCTAGACATGATTTTCCTTTAAACGAAAATGCCATAAAAGTGGAAAGTGTCTTAACATGAGCTTTATTTTGTCCAAATCAAGTAGAAAATAAGACTTAAACAGCTTTAAAACTTAAGTGGAGCAAATGTTGCATCATGTGCCAGCTGTTAATAATGCCACATATCATGTGGTATGGCCACACTGAATCCAGCATATAAACATTAGATTTATCTGTCTTAATCCAAAACTCACCAAATATTTTCTCCTGTAAAAATACGCATTCAAGAACATAATAATTAATACATTCAAAATTGTCGATATTTTATAGGGGTATTCACGAGTAGGGGACCCCTATATTGCTGACGATACTTTTAAAGCCTTGTTAACTACATGTATTGTCAACACAACCAGATGTACAGCTTCCAAATAAAAAAGTAAAAACAAAACAACAAGAAAGAAAGAACAAATGGCAGATTTTATGTAAATTTTATTAAAATATTCATGCAAAACTATCTATATATTATATAGATATAAGACAATGTCCTGAACTACATTTGCATTCATGTGGATGGAATGTTAAGCAGCAAATTGTATGGAAGGATGAATTAAATTTCAACACACTAACATCAATAATGGTACATTAAAAAAAAGGAATACGCTATTGTGATTTAGCTGTAAAAACACTTTATTTTAGTAAAAATACTTCTATTTTTAAATCTTCCACAAACTTCCACTTACCTTTTAATGCAATTTATAATTAAACACTCCTAATATGCTTTTCTAAATCTAAGTAATCAATTAATCTATACAATCACAACTCTAGGGTTTATATCACAAAGTGCTATAAAAATTAACAACTCAAAATTCTTACCTGGCACAATTAAATCCCCCCAAATACAAGTATAATATTTATTACTCTGTAATGCCATAGCATGTTATTTGAGAAGAAACCCATTTTTTTAGTGTTTTGTATAACTTCACACACAGTCCTTAGTAAAATGGTGAACACTGCTGTTTAAATGATCTGAATACATTTAACAGTGAACATCAGTTGGACATTTTTTGTCTAACTTAGAAGCACACTTTCATACAATGTCAAATCTACAATGAACAGCACATAAAAGGTGGCAAAATAGAGACAAAACTAAATCTACCAGTGCAGTTTTAACAGTGATACTCTAATCTCAATAACATAACAAACATGGAATTCTTAAATACATACAAACATACTAAAATGGCAATGAACGTGGGCAAACATGAACAATTGACACAAACAAATAATTCTATGTACCTACATGTTATTACTATTAAATGTGTACCTTCTGTCGTGCTTGCATTTTCTTGTTGAAGAATAATCACTCCAAGTCGATAAACCATTATTTACCAGTTTCAAATAGACTTGGTGATTGTCATGATGAAAAACCCCATATGCCATAATATAAAGCAAGTTGTAATAATAATGTTTTTGAAAAAGGGGCATAACTTTCACAATTTGTAATGTTCATTAACAAGAAGTGCACATTCACAGCAACTATATGTAATAAGCTACAGACAGACAGGCAGACGTCCGCAGAGGATTAAGTACATCCCAGTCATTGTGGGGATTGAAAATGATGATTTAGATTAACCATAATGTGGTGCAAATTAAACAAGACTATTGCCAAGCAATGATGTCCCCTACCGGCTCCACCATTGTCAGAAAAAAAAATCAGATTAAAAAAAAATAATATATATTTGTTGCCATAGCAACCAAAATTTTTGATGTAGGAAAAAAATGAAATGACCTGCATAATGTCCATATTGCCATCTATCCATGTTTCAAGTTTCATGAAAAAATATGAACAACTTTTTAAGTTATCGCAGGATCCAGAAAAGTGTGACTGACTGACTGACTGACACACACAGAGCACAAATCATAGGTCCCCTCCGGTGAAACCGGTAGGGGACAATAAATCTACATTCTGGTGAATATACTGGTACATAAAAGCTGTTTGCATTTGCCAAAAATATTGTTATATCTACTTAATATGTGATACTTAACTGTAATATTTACAAGAAAAAAACACAAGTCATTGTTTGTCAATACGTGGTTTAGCTAAAGAAACTTCAGTGAACAGTTTATATAGAATATTGACAGACCTGTACGCTAAAGCGAACCCCGTATCGAAAGTCAACCAGAGTCTTAACATATTTATGTCACGCTATAAATGAAAGACAGTTCATTTTCTTGGATACATTTCTACATATATTGGTGAATAAATATAAATTACTGCATCAAGGCATATTTTAAGGTTCATATATTTCAAATGCATCTTACAATAGATGAAAATAACTCTCAACANCTCCATGTCAATCAATAGCAGTTTGCTCCATTGTAAATCAGGGTAAAATCTATCAAACTTTGACAGTTACTTTCAACATTGTATTGCTACTCTATGCTCTTTTAATCCCAATAGGGTATTTCTATTTCAACAACAAAGCAATGGTTACACTCAACCAACTCAAATAACTTTGTGTACATTATAAACGATAACTTCGCGAGGGGTAAGTGCCCTTTTCGTCTGAACAAGTTGCCAAGATTACAAGTTATATATGTTTCAGTTCACCTCAATGAATTTCAACTAATAAAGTGTAGTCGGAGTCCATATGCACCCCTTCATAAACATGGGTGCAGTTCAGCGCACGGAATCCGTGCGCTTTACTAAACAGACGTCGTTCGAGACAAATTGAGGAAAATAATGAAAAAACTTCATAAACATGTTAAATTAACCTGAATGGCAACCTACGGACGTTATCCTGTGCATGCACCCTAAAAAACACGACGATGTTTCAACCAAAGGGGCCAGGAAAAAAAAGGAAAAAAAAGTGTATGTAAGAAATTCCTTTTTCTTACATACACTATTATTATTTTTTATTATTTTTTTTTTACTGGCCCCTGTGGTTTTAGCACACTATTTTCGTTGACATTTTTCAATCGTGTTACATCTCCGGATAGCAATTATGCAATAAATCGCCTCCTGATCCAGAGTGTGACATTTTTATGTTTTGAAATTTGAAACAGTGTGTGACGAATATTTTACATCGTCATCGACTTAGGCTACATCACATAACCCGATGTGCAAAATATTGGTGGACTGCGACCAAAACGGTACTCTCTATTTGTTATACGGATATAATAATGCAATTATCGTTAATAGAGGAACATGGATTTGTCTGCAATAATTGTAATACCAACAAAATAGTTAAATAACAAATAGTGCATTATATTCCCCTAGATTTCTGCACGGGACCTCTGGAAGCAAAAACCTACTCGTTACCACTGCGCTATTCGGGGGCTTACAAAGTGCAATTCAAACGCTATGTTAGTAATACGCGAATTTGTACAAACTATCAAAGGTTAAAGTTACGAACGCTGTATTATTTAACTGATTTCGACTATAAAAATAACCCATAAACGAACCTATACCTATAACATGTTTAGTCAGGTACGTTCTTTCACTTCTTTGAATATGACGTATTCATTCTTTTTTAATATATGACATTTTTGTGTGGAAATTGTCGTTTTGCTAAACATGCCCCTTTAAACTACCATACAAACAACTCTAAAAGTTGTTTCGATTCCGAGCGAATATTTTAAGAACGGTTCTTAGTTCTATTTCAAAAACATTTATCAAATCAAGAATTGAAAATATATCCGCATTAGGCTGCATCATGTGAGAACCCAGAGTGTGTCAAAGCATTTCTACCTCATTAACTTTACTAGGCTTACGAAAGTTTAGACGAATTTTACATTCGCGTTGTTATATATACTTGTCTATATTTAGGGGAAAACCCTCCCCTTTTACGTCATTCTATGTATAGATTGTAACTTTGTATGCTAAGTTTATATCAGAGCAAGCGATCACTTGAACGCCTTTCATAAGTGTGATGAAAACATAGATTGTATAAAAAGACGTCACGCAATATACAACATGTTTGCAATTCTTCACATGATTTTGTGCGAATAATTAGTACAAGTCATATTTGAGCAGACGGAAATTCCAGCTAAACAAACAACCAAAACACTCAACGACGGTTCAAACACTGAAGTGTGAACGAAACTAAATGAGCATCGCTCTGGGAAAACCAGGCTCCAATCATGTGCGTAAAGCATCGTCCCACATTAGCTTGTGCAGTCAGCACAGGCTAATCAGGGAGGACACGTTCCGCTTTTCCGGTATTCTTTGTTTAAATGAAATCTCTTCTTAGCGAAAATCCAGTTAAAGTTGAAGGTGTCGTCCCTGATTAGCCTGTGCGAACTGCAGAGACTAATCTGAGTCAACACTTTACGCACATACATTAAACTCCGTTTTCTAGCCTGTGCGGACTGCACAGGCTAATCTGGGACGACACTTTACGCACATGCATTAAACCCCGTTTTCATAAAGCGACGCTGAAATTAGAAAATAGCATTGTAAACTGAACCTTTAAAATGTTATTGACACGCGGACGTTTAGCCTGTTATCGGAGGTTGAGATCCGCTGCTATTTATATCTTGAATGCGCATC
>VMBQ01007757.1:0-10164 GCA_007657795.1 Dreissena rostriformis | reverse complement strand
TTAAAGCGGGACTGTACGATTTTTACATGTGTTAAATTTTAATATATTGATTAAATTATGTTACGATGACTCAAAATAGGCAATAAAAATTATACTTTGAAGACGAATTTCATAAAATGCAGCAAAGACAAGTTAGCGCTGGTTAAAGCCGATGCCGACACTTTTACTCGTATTTGTAAGGAAACAAAATTGTGTCTTTGTGTCGTATGAACGAATCTGCACTAAAACTAAATTTAGATTCACATTGTACATGTATTATATATATGCTGGCGAATTCGGCTGGAAGCCAATTTCAATTTTAGATTTAAATATCTGGCTTATTTCGAATTTTTCGACACATGTTCTTCTTAACTTTTATTTTAATTTATATTGAAATATATGTATACTAATTTTGAATACATTTTATAAAAATTCATGAATATTTGACAAAATCGTACAGTCCCGCTTTAAGAGCGACGAGAGATTAGCGATTTCCCTTGACGGCAGTTGTAAACAAATATAAACACTTGTAATACACGAGAACGGATATCGGAATGTGCGCGTATCAGTTGAGGAAATATGAATTAAAGCGAAATGCGAACGATTACTGGGTTTATATAGCCTACAATAGTCTATACCGTTGAAATTTATAAAAAAAGGAAAAATAATTAATCATTATTTTCCGCATTGAAATGTCAGATCAAATTTCAGTTTTTATTATTATACATTGTACTCATTTTTCGGTATTAAAAAAGTGACCACCCCCATTTAAAACGGTTCTTTTTACACATTCCCCGTGTGCGGATCGTACCCGGGACTGAATTGTGGCTATGCTGATACCATATCCATTACATTATTGCGAATATAACAGTTATAAGTTAAAAAATACCATAAAAGCTGTACACGAACTTAATATTAAACATTTTAGGCTATGCTATACAATGAACCGTAATGCAGTTTTGACAAACATAAAGATAACAGGTTTGTCGAATGGGGAATAGTGAAGAATCTACAGCCACTTCAATATTGAAGCCTCGCTTAGGGGAAACGGGGCTTAACGCATGTGCGTGAGATGCCGTCACATATTAGCCTGTGCAATGCGCATAGGCTAATCAAGGACGGTGCTTTCCGCTTTTATGTATTTTTTCGTTCAAAGGAACTCACATTAAAACAAAATTTCAGTTTAGGCGGAAATTGTCGTCCCTGACTAGCCTGTGCGGACTGCACAGTCTAATCTTGGACGACAATAATCACGTGTATTAAGCCCCCTTTTCCCACAACGTTGGTAAATATTCATCTATACATTTTTTGCACTTATTCGTATATCAGATAATAAAAACATAATCCCTCCATTAATATTATAAATATTTGGCTGTATTGTATCGGCATTCGAAAAGAATGCCTACATCAACATGTTTGGTATGCCAGAGATGCCAATTAATTATTTTATTGTCATAAACTGACAACACTATCTACAAATATCATCTTTTACATTGACCGTATCTGTCTATTAATAATCTAGTTGTCGGGTATCGCATTTCATACGCGTGGGTGTGTATATCAAGTGATGGCGGTGCTTCAACATGTTAATCGCCTGATCGGGTCACTATTATAAAGGTTTAAGTCAATATTATCCTTAAATGTGCTATTAAATATGCTATTAAATTCAGGCATACGCAAAAGTTTAAAATTTATGACTGCTTTATGTAACGTTAAACTAAAGCATGGAGTATGATGGCAAGAGATGTTTTTATCCCCCGACACACACAGCGGCTATTAACTCACTGCACCTATCTGTTCATTCGCAGTTCCGTCCGTCCGCCCCGCACTTTCTGTAGACAATCCCTCTTGAAGGGCTTTTCGGATATTGCTCGAGCCCTTTTAAATAGTCACATACTTTTTGTTAATGTTCAATAATACATACATGCTTTCTGACAAATTCAATTTAATGGCCTAGTGATATATTTGAGCCTCGCACTGGGTTAAGTGGGCTTTATGCATGTGCGTATAGTGTCGTCATAGATTAGCTATTCAGGGAATACATTTTCCGCCTATACTCAATATTCTTTAGAAGAGACCTCCTTTAAATGCAAAGTTCCGTAAAAGCGGAATGTTTCGTACCTTATTAATCGGTGCGGACTGCACAGGCTAATCTAGGACGACACTTTAAGCACTTGCATTAAGCCCAGTTTCCCAGAATGCGACTCAAATGTTTAAATAGCTTATCTATTTACACAAGTCGTGTAGTCTGTATTCAGATAATAATAATGTTTATTTTATAAACGAGGCTCATTTTATGCCGAAGTGTCGAGGACCCTGAAACAAACTTCATTCTTTTGGCCTTACGTATTGCTTTAAGTGGTATTTCGGAGGATGGTCCACTGAATAGGCTCCATCATCTTGATAGTATTCTTGTATTAATCCAAAAAAACCGCATTTTGGTTGAAACAGGTGCATTGAAGAAATAGTATACATTCTTTAAATCAGCTTACTTTGCATTTTGTGGTTGATGACTTGTTTATTAAAGCCAGGGGCATAAGGAGGTTTGCACGACAGTTGCTTTTAAACCACTGCACTTATCCGTGGGTACGCACGTCCGTCTGTCCGTCCCGATTGTTTTGTACTCACAACTCCTCTTGCAGGGCTTGGCGGATTTCGCTCAAACTCTATTAAATAGTTACATATTTTATGTAAATGGTCAATAAAAGATACAAGATATCTGACAAATTAGTGTAATGGTCTATTGCTATATTTGAGCCTTGTTCGGTGATACATGGTCACTATGCAGGTGCATTAAGTGTGGTCGCAGATGAGCCTGTGGAGTCCGCACAGGCTAATTAGGGACAACAATTTCCTCCTACACTCGATATTCGTTCAGAAGAGAACTTCTTTAAACACAGACGCAGGTTAATCGTGGACATTTTACGCAAATGCATTAAGCCCAATTTTCCCATAATGAGGCTTAAATGTTTATCTAACCTATTAATTTATAAACACTTCATACGTTTACACAAGTCATGTACGCTGTATTCAGAAAATAATAATGTTTATTTTATAAACGAGGCTCATTTGAAGCCGAACTGTCGAGTACCATGCTACAGACTTCATTATTTTCGCCTTACGATTCGCCTCAAATGATATTGCGTAGGATGGTCTACCTGAATAGGAAGGATATCATAATGATAGTATTCTTTTATTCAGTTAAAAAATACCGCATTTATGGTAATACAAAACAGGTTCATTGAACAATATTATACATTCTTTTAAATCAGCTAGCTTCGCGCTTTGTGGTTGATGACTTGTTTATTAAAGCCAAGGGCATACGAAGGTTTGCACCACCAGTTTTAAGGAATTTAAACACTACATACACTCGATCTGAACGAAAATCGGTTATGTAGGATCATAGAGTGTAAAATTACCACACTGTATTGCTGAAATATGAGTAGTTTAGTCAATGAATGGGGAGATGAGGGATGGGGAGGAAAATAATTCAGGCCCATATAGCTTTTAAGAAATAGTAAGCAAATGCCAAGGTCACAGGTTTACTGTTATATAAAACTGGTATTGGACACACATAAAGAACTACAGTGTCCATTGACTAACTGATTGACTGACTATCTGAAAAAAAGAATGCAAAACATGTTTTCGATGAACCTATCGCATGTCGCATTTCTTGGAAAAACATCATTGAAGCAGGCATCTATATTTATATAAACATCAAGGCTTTCTTATATATTGTTCGGAGATAAAACATAAATACCTACATGCATTTTTTATTCAAACGCTTATTATGTTAATGGTCAAATTTGAATTGCTCTTTGAGAGAATTTGGACATTAGTTGACCACCATCGAACACTTGCGTGCAACATTCCCAGGTTTACAATTAAGCGGAGGCATACTATGAGCAAACAACTAGCTATTACTGGTATCTTGTAAAGGCACTGGTAATGTCTTGTCAAACACCTAACATAGCCTTTTTGGCCTCCTTGTTTAATCCCTTAGCATATACACTACAACTCGTTGGTTATAGGCTGATAAACAACGAAACATAGCAACGTAATGATGACATATGACTAGTTTGTACAAAGGTGAATCCACAAACACGAGTGCCTATCATAAATTTGTGCACAAGTATGAACGTATACACACATTTTCTTGACCTCACATACACTCGGGTTGTTCATTTCGATCAATGACCCCATCATCAAACGAAATGTTACGGTTAAAACGAAAAATCCACTTTTACAACACACAAGAATATCAATAAAAAAACAATCGTTGTGTCTGTCCGAAATCTATGCTGACGCAAACCAGCTTGTCCTCTTTTGAGACTATAACAATAATCTTGTCTTATATAACATAAATTTCCCACTAATTGTACGGGATCTTATGGTGACCTTAAATCCGCAAAACCGTACAATATATTATATAATTTATTCCATTTTGAATGCGAATTAGTTCTTATGCTGGACACATTCATAAATTAAGTAGAATACGATTAACACCGTTACATTACTATTAGGGTATCTTATTTCATAATACACATGTGCCCATCAATAAATCCGTGTTAAACAAATTATGGCGAAAATCTAAAGCAATTTACACGATTCATTAAATAGAATGCAATAATATAATATGACTGAACTCATGAATAGTGAATGTGTTTCGTTATTTGACTTAAGTTAAATTAATATTAACAATATAATTATTATTTTGACTTTATATACATTTGTATACCACTTGAAATTTTAAATTTTGTTGCTTATTCCACTTGTTGCACATATTCAGTCCGTCAGTTTATTATGATATAATTATGCGGGTAATGATTTTTTATGTGACGACATAATATCACCTAACGCATACGCAGCATGACCAATCTTTAGTTGTTAGACTTTAGAATAGAAACTAAACTATACGTACTAATGGAGACGAGAATGGAAACTTAACTAGACTAATTGATGGAAACGAGGCTGAAGAATGGAAACTTGACTAGAATGGTGACTGAAAACGAGACTTAAGTATGAAAACGAGACTTGATTGAGTCAACACTATTACCTGCTGAGCTTTCATGCATCGGTCTCCTTCCAATATCAACTGTTAAAGCCATTGAAAAAACTAAATTCTTAAATTATATTCAGTAAATACTAAAATAAAACTCCACTGAATGGTCTCGTTTTTTCAATAGAAGAGTAGAAGCAATTGTAATTTTGTATTCCTGAGCTTGACTTAAGAACATGGATGGGTTGGTGAATACAGCCCATAAACATAAACAATATATCAGCCGCGCTCTGGGAAAACGGGGCTTAATGCATGTGCGTAAAGTGTCATCTCAGATTAGCCTGTCCACAGAAGCTTCAGGAACGACACTTTTCATTTTCATAGAATTTTTAGTTTACAGGAGGTCTCTTCTTACCAAAAATTCAGTGTAGGCGGAAAGTGTCGTCCCTGATTAGCCAGCGCGGACTGCATAGGCTAATCTGGGACGACACTTTACGCACATGCATTAAGTCACGTTTTCAAAGAGAGCAGCTCATATATTATCGTTATCCGTGAAAGTAGCACTCTAATACGACATTTTGATTTTCTGTACTTTCTTCGCATATTTCTTAGTGTTATGGTATTCTGCATTGATAATCAAAGTTAAAATACAATTCACCGCACCATAATTGTTTTTTTGACATTTTAAGTTTTCAACCCCAAAATTATTATTTTTTTCAATTTTTTTATGAACCATGCATTTACAAGTTTCACTCTTATTAATCCAAATATTTAACAAACAACACTTTTTTAGTATTNATTACATATTTTTCACCTTAACATTCGCAGTTTAATACCAAAAATCGACGAAATTCGTTTACTTGTTCGTCAATCCAACGCCGCAGTTTTGTGTTTGTCTGAAACTTGGTTGGACGATAGTGTGCCAGATAATGAAATTTCTATAGAAAATTATGTTATTACTCGCAAGGACCGCAACCGTCATGGGGGAGGTGTGTGTATCTACGTACGAAGTGACCTTACCTTCAACCCCCGGGAAGACATGGATCATCCAGAACTAGAATCAGTTTTCATTGATTTGTTATTACCAAAGACCAAACCTATTCTTATAGCATCAATATATAGACCACCATCGCAGAATAATTTTTATACCGCACTGGAATCTGTGTTTTTATCTTCCAATGACATGAACTTAAAAGAATGCATTTTATTAGGGGACTTTAATACAAATATTTGTGATAAAAGGCATGTTTTAGGTAAAGCATTGTTTAGTATGTGTGACCTTTTCAGTTTGAAGCAATTAATTCAGCATATAACAAGAGTATTTACATCTTCTGTTATTGATCTCATATTGGTATCTGATGAGGACAAAATTTCTAATAGTGGTGTAATTGACTGTGCACTCAGTGACCATCAATTGATATTTTGTACCAGAAAAGTCACTCACTCTTTTATTGGCAAACACAACACAGTAAAAGCAAGATCCTTAAAACACTATAACAAAGACAGTTTTCAGCAGCATTTACTTGGATGTGACTGGTCAGAAGTGATGTTAAGTGATTGTGTCTCAGATGCTTGGGGAGCTTTCAAAAATATATTTATTGACTCAATTGACAAATTTGCTCCAGTGAAAGAAATTAGACTAAAACAAAGAACTGAAAAATGGATTAATTCTGATGTTCTACATTGTATCCAGGAACGTGATAAAGCATTTTCAATGTACAAAAAGGACAAAACTGAAGAAAATTTGAAACACTTTACAACATGTAGAAATCAGGCACAGTCTGTTATATTTGAAGCTAAGACAAATTATTTTACTGAATCTTTAGATAACAACAAGTCAGATTCTAAATCCTTGTGGAAATGTTTAAAAAATTTAGGTCTTCCATCTAAAAAGGGTCAGACAGAATGTAATATTGGTTTAAAGATAGATGATGAACTTTGTTTTGATAAATGTAAAGTTGCTGAAGAGTTCAATTCATTTTACACTACAGTTGCTTCCAAGCTAGTTGAAAAACTTCCAAAATGTCAGAATCTTTTTGGTAGTAGTTTTGTTTTTAACTTTTATTCATCTAAAGGTGTCAAAGCTGATAATTTTAGTTTTTCCCTTGTCTCTGAAAGTAAGATTTTTAAATATTTGAATTCTCTTAATTCAAATAAAGCTACTGGGTTAGACGGTATCCCCTCTCGTTTTGTGAAAGATGCTGCCCCAATGATTTCAACCCCACTTACCCACATAATTAATTTGTCCATCATCCAAGGTTCTGTACCGGATGACCTGAAGTCAGCTCGAGTGGTCCCATTATTTAAGAAAAATGACAAGACGGAAGTTGGTAATTATCGCCCAGTATCAGTTCTTAGTGTTATATCCAAGGCATTGGAAAAGGTTATCTTTGATCAGGTTGAAGAATATCTGTCTTCAAATAATCTCCTGTATGATTTCCAGTCTGGCTTCAGAAAAGGTTTCTCTACTGACACATGTCTCATTCATCTTTCAGATTACATTAGGTTCCAAATGGATACAGGTAATCTTGTTGGTATGGTTTTGTTGGATTTGCAGAAAGCCTTTGATACTGTTGATCATGGCATTCTATTGATGAAGTTGAAGGCGTTGGGTCTCTCAAAGGTTACTGTTCAGTGGTTTACTTCATATTTGTCGGATCGGCATCAATTGGTTGATGTCGGTGGTAGTAAATCTTCTCGAGCAAAGATAACATGTGGTGTTCCCCAGGGCTCTATTCTAGGACCTTTGTTGTTTCTAATCTATGTCAATGACATGTCTGGTGCAGTAAGGAATAAGTTATTATTGTATGCAGATGATTCTGTTATTTTGGTCTCTGGTAAGGATAGGTCTGAACTTGAATCAGTTTTGAGCTCTGAAATGAATGTTCTAAGTGAATGGTTAATTTGTAATAAACTATCTTTACATTTGGGTAAAACTGAGTCTGTTTTGTTTGGTTCCAAAGCAAGGTTAAAGTCAGGACCAAATCTTAATGTTGTATGCAATGGTAATCCTATTGAAGCTAAGGATTCTGTTAAGTATCTTGGGGCCACTCTTGATCAAAGTCTATCTTTTGATTCAATGGCTAGGTCAACTATCAAAAAAGCTAATGCTAGGTTGAAGTTTTTGTACAGGAAGAGTAAGTTCCTTAACCCCCACTCTAAAATGTTACTGGTCACATCCCTCATCCAGTGTCATTTTGATTATGGTTGTTCAGTTTGGTATAACAGCTTATCTCAGGAACTTAGGAATAAATTGCAGGTCACCCAGAACAAAATGATCAGGTTTGTGTTGGATCTTGAAGCAAGGGCTCATATAGATCAAAGTCACTTTGTCAAGCTAAATTGGTTACCAGTCTCTAAAAGGGTTGAACAAATCATGTTGTGCCATGTGTTCAAAATCTACAATGGTAGATCAAGTTACCTAAATGAGCATTTCATTCCACTTAGTTCAGTTCATAACTATCCCACTAGGTTAAGAGTGTCAGTTGGTGCTTCCAGTGATTCTTTCACAGACACCGGAAGATTTTGTTTGCCCAATGTTAAAAGTTTTGGTAAACGGTCATTTGCTTATCAAGGTTGTTCTCCTTGGAATGAAATGCCACAACATATTAGACATGCTAAGAATCTCCTCAATTTCAAGTCCACCGTCAAAACCCATTTGCTTGCCACTATTTAAGTTTTTTATTTTGTTTTTTGTATTTTTATTTGTATTTTAATAGTTCAAAGTAATTCAATGTATATTCTGTGATATTTACTTCATGTCTATGATAATGATCTCTGAGATTAAAGAAGTATTCAATTGTACTCATAAATGTTTAATTAGTTGTTGTTCCTAGGTCAACTATATTAAAATATATTAAGGACCACAACGGAAATAAGGATTTACTTCCTTTTTTGTGCTATCCTTGTATTTTAATATTTGTGACATGGTTTAAATCTGTAGTACACATAAATATATATATTTAACAATTATTTACCAATAATAATATTATTAATTTTACTGTCTCAAATTTGTATAAGTTATTAAATTTGTTGAATTTTATAAACCTGTATCTCTGTATGCTTGATTTATCAACTGTTGATGCTATTTAAATTATATATTTGCTATTTCTTATGCCATAATCAGATACAACTTACTTTATGTGTAATATATGCTTTATGCACCATGTTTTACAAATTGTTAAAATATGAAATAAATGAATGAATGAATGAAAGCAGACCTGACCACACTTATGTAAATTCGAATAATTATTTTAATAAATTTTCGTTCTTCTATTTACACTTATTTTCATTGGCAGCTTTTGTTTTCGGGAAACATCATAGTTAAGGAATGCTTTAATTATCGTTGATGTATGTAAATTGTTATTATGTGTTATTAAATTAGCATATTGCGTTAATTAATCCACACTCAAATTAGTTTGATAAAACAGTTTATTGACGGGATCTATTGATCATCTCTTTTAACAAACCAATTCGCGGATTAGACAAATAAGTCCAACTGAACAAGGTGCTGACGGGTTTTATCAATCGCATTTAATCGGGTGCCGTTTGTTCGGGTTTACAATTTTATCGGGTGCCGATTGTCCGGGTCGACAATTTTACCGGGTGCCGATTGTCCGAGATTGCAAAAAAACACAGGGTGCCGATTGTCCGGGTGCCGATCGTCCGGATACCACTGAGGTCAAAAACACAAGCCAGGGCCGTACGCAGGATTTTTTGACTGGGGGGAGGGCAACCGGGGAGGGTTTGGGAGGGCCCCCCCTCCCTATATATATTATTTTTTTTTACAAATTTGGCACTTTGCAAGGCAAATTTTAATGCTTATAAAACCTTATTTTGTGATATTAATTTATTGAATATAACAAGTAAATCAGCACCTTTCGGAAGTCTTAAGCTTTTAACATTGGTGTGAATTCACATCAATATTAAAAGCTTTTGATTTATGAAACTTACAGGTTTAAAATAATGACGATTATCCATATCACCTCTCTAATTTCTTCCACCATTTTTGTTTCATAAATCAATAACGTCACATGTTTTTTATCTGATTTTTGGGAAAGACCTTGCCTTTTTTTAAGGGAAAAATTGCGCGAAACGCCTAATTTTTGGGGGAAATAATGAAATCTTAAATAATCAATTTAACATTTTTTACTGTTTTCAAACAAATTCAAGGCAACTGATAATTT